>QPKB01000010.1:16430905-16443484 GCA_003546025.1 Camphora micrantha
CAAAATACCAGAACACAAGATTGTTAAGAAAATTCTAAGGTCTCTACCTTCAAGGTTCGATTCTAAAGTTGATGCTATTGAAGAAAATAAGAATCTGAATACCCTCAAGGTTAATGAACTGGCTGGAAATCTTCAGACGTTTGAAGCAAACCGTTTGAATAAAGGAAAATCAAAAGAGAAGGACATTGCTTTGAAAGCCATCTTAGAATGAAGAAAGAAGCCTACAAAGAAAATTGAATCTAATTTTGAATTTGATGCTGAAGATGATATGACTGAGTTTATAAAATGTTACAAAAAATATATGAAGACAAAACGAGCCAATAGAAAGAATTCCAAATCCGAGAAGAAGGATCCTGCACAAGGGACAAAGTGTTTTGAGTGCCAAGGCTATGGTCACTATGCTAATGAGTGTGCTAACAAGAAAAAGCGTACAAAGCAAAAGGCTCTCAACATAACTTTGGCGGACGAATTTTTTGAGGAAGAAAAGGAAGAAGAAAAAGATCTTGAGGATGATCCTTCAGATAATGTGAATTGCAAGCTTGTGGCCTTCATGGCTAAATCTGTGTCTGACAATGATACTGATGAAGATAATGAAGATGAGCCGTCAGACCAAGAGAAAGATTGGAAAGAATTGTACCATACTCCATATGCTGATTGTGTCAAGATGACCAAGTATGGTAACAAGATCACTATCAAGTACAAGGCTGCTCAAGAAGAAAATTCTGTACTGAAGATTGAATTAGAGCAAGCACTAAAACAGGTTCATCTCTTGAAAAGTTAGAAAAACTGTTTGGCTAGAAATTTGACTACTGATAGTCAAAAACTTGAGAAGGCTGAAAAAGAAGTAGTGCATCTAAAGAAAGAGAAAGTGATATTAAAAGCTGAAAATCAAGACCTACAAGGAAAACTGAAGATCACTCTGTCTGAGCTTGAAGTCAAGCAAGCCTCTCTAAACAAGATGAACACTGATTTGAAGACTCTTACAAACATTTTGTGCAGTCAGAAGTCTCCTTTTGACAGAAGCAGTCTCGGTTATGATCATGGTGCATCCACTTCAAATGCTAAAGGTAAAACAATTTTTGTTTCAATTGTTGCACATGCTACTCCACATACTACACTTTCAAATAATGTGTTGAGTAGTTTCAAGAAAAAGAATGTGTCACGCGCTGCACGCACATCCACTTGTCATCATTTTGGATTAAAAAGACACATTCGTTCCCATTGCAAGAAGCTGCAAAGTCTACCTAAAATCAAGCAATGATGGAAGAATTTTTCTCCACCCAAGATGGCTCAAATCTGAGTTAGAAAATCTGATTTGCCTAAGGAATTTACTCATACTCTGCTGAAAGATCAAACTACACAAGTGTGGGTGGCTACATATAACAAGCCCTGATCAAAGAGGTCAAGCTCCCACCCCCAGCATTGCTACGAAGATACATTCAAGGGGAGTTGCTATTGAACGGGAGCTATTAATTAGAAAGCTGCATGTTTTTATCTTTAACTTTGTCAAATTATGGACAAAAAGGGGGAGAAAGGTGACAGATCAAGGGGGAGAACAAGAAGTTCAGAGGAAGTCAGAGACAATGCAGATCTACATTTGCTGATTGGCTATATTTGCTGATTGCCAATTTGTGTGCTGACTGCATTTAAAAAAAAATCCATGTACCATGTATTTTGGTTTTATTGTGGGTAAATCAAATTGTATTGTCTTAGGGAGTTTTGTCCATGAATTGCCAAAGGGAGAGATTGTTAGGTTTTTTTAGTATTGGCTAATTCATGGGTTGGACAAAACTCTGGGTCTTTTGAGTTGTATTTTATATTTAGAAAATGACTCCAAAGATAGAAGATTGGAAGGACTCAGAAGAAGAAAGTCTGAAAGAATTAGAAGAAGAAAGCTGGAAAAAAGAGTTGAAATTCCGGATCAATTCTAGAATGGTCCACTTAAGCGCCCAGATCTTCGCTCGAGCGGATATAGTCAGAAGAGCCCTAGATGCTGATAGAAGTTGCAATTGTGCTGAAATAGAACCTCATCCGCTCGAGAGGATGGTGGGTCTACTCGAGCAGAAAATGCAGCAGAGTCCTAGGAAAATTAGAAACTGCTTTTCTAATCGTGCCCAAACTGCTTGTTTTAATCCTAATGAAGTTAGGCAACCTTAAGCACGACCTAAGAGCTATTTAAAGGATTCAAGGGCTATTCCAATGAACACTCATCACCTCTCAAAGTTCTGAGTTAGAGATTATCATTGAGAGAATTATTCTCTAAAGATTTATTAAGGATTTGTGTTGACAAGTTCTTTAGAGCCAGTTCTTCTGCATCTTTTGTAGAAGATTATCTTCTTGCGAGAAGACTTGAGGAGTCAGGTGCTGGATTGAATCTGTTGCAATCAACGTTGTGAAGTCGTTGAAGCGACACAAGGTAACTTCAGTCTTTGAGTAGGGGATATCTAGGGAAGAGATCTGAGTTTCCTGTAATTGCGAGATTCATAGTGTTTGATTTGATCCAGTTAGGATCGGTGGGTTTTTACCCGGTTAGGGTTTTCGACCTTATATGTGGTGTCCTTGTTGTGTGTGCTTGAGTTTATTTCTGCTGCATATTATTTATTTTTGCGCACTTTTGGGTTGATTGTTTCAGTAGACCAATCTAGAGATCGCGGACCCGAGATCTTTCAAAGATTCAGGATCATTGTGCTGGTATATTGGATGTATTGAAGGACCATGAAAAGCACCTTATGAAACACTGGCTTTACCCTAAGGTCTGCTCTCATAATTTCCTAACAATAGGCTCTCAATCCTGAGACATTGATGAACCCAAGTTTCTGTCTATTCTTTTGCTTTTAGTCACCAATGAGTGAAGCCAATTGTAGGTCAACACATCGGTGTCTTGGGTATATGGTAGTATGACTGTGGGAACATTCAATGGTCAAGATGGAATCTATCCTCATTATCCCCTTTTTCCAATTAATTGATTTATCATTAGTAAGTGCGCACCTATCTCAATTAAGAATTAATTGGATGGTACTGATAATTACCAAGGATAATAAGATATGGATCCAATTTGGTGGACCTGACCAATTGATCCATGGATATGGATGGAGGGGCCTACTTGTGGTAATAGAGAAGTTTAGGGTCTTCTTTGTAATTTATTCGTAAAACTGGAATGCAATTGCATTTATATAGTGGAGTTATTTGTAATTAACTGTGGGACCGGATTGCACATGAGATGTGGGGTCGCGGTGTCCCAGTTGGAGCCAGCTTTCTATGGAATCCCTAGTGGTCCCCATGCTAGCCCAAGTTATTAGAAAGTTACTAATCATACTTGAAATCTAAAAAGAAAGAAAATAGAAAGTTACTAATCATATTTGAAGTGAGACTTCTAATTGTGATATAGTTACTAATTATTATGAAAGTGAGAATTCTATGTCAATTAGTAAAAGAGGAGGTTGCTTTAGGGCTATAAATAGAGGAGGAAAGAGAGGTGGATGCCCCATGCATATTTCCCCCTTGGAATTCATGCCCAGCCTCCCTTTTGTGCTAGTGTTGCACGTCCTCTCTCCTCTTCCTCTTCTAGTTTCTCTTCCAGATTCCTTAAGAGCTTCTAGTTGTTTTCTTTAGGAGATCCCACCCATCTCCTTTAAAGAAGAGATCTGATACAGGATATAGCGTGGAAGACTAAGAGGTCTTGGAAATCATAATTTGCTAAAAAGAAAAAGTTTCTTTATCTAAGTAAGTCTTCTTCTCCATTAAAGTACTACAGAGCTACTAAGGTATAATCTACTTCTCTATTTGTTGTAGATTGTTTATAGTTGTATGGTGATGCTATATTCTATTTTAGAGAAAATTTTCTACTAATCATGATTGATGAGTTTGAGGAATTGGATCTTGGATTGGGTTGATGGCCTTATGAGTACTTGATTCCTAAGTCAAGTAATGTAGGTCTCTATTGCATATATTGATTGCAACAATCAAGCACAATGCGTGCTTGTCAAATTATTTTATGCAAATGTAATGTAGAAACATCCGGATATCATTATACAGTCCCATGACATCAAGGGATTTAGAGTTATCTACGACAAAATGCGAAAAGCTATGATATCTGGCGTCTATCAGTCTTCATCCACTTTTCTTGTAACACAAACATAAGAAATAAACCCACCAACAAATTCAACCATGTGCAAAATTATCTCCTTCAGAAGCATTTACACATTCCATAACAAATCATTTCCAGTTACATAATCCCATTCCACAAAACGGTATTTACAAAATATATCCACCTACAAATACAAAAGGTTTCCAGTAACATCGTCAAAAAATACTTGCATTCACAAAAGAACACAAACTTCAGTGCCCTTGAATAAATTGATACTGATGTGTTGTCATTTGTTGTAGATACATGTCGTGTACGACTTTCGCTCTATAATACCACATGTCATGTTGGTTGAAATTCATAGGCCGGTGTGTGACAATGTGCTCCACATACGCCGCCGTAAAAAACCCACAACCAAGGCTGTACACATCAATTTCATGTTAATACATTTTTATGCAATAGTAATGAAAAAGCGACCATTCTCATTAAATGCTTACTCACCCATTGACTTGTTATGGCGGTTCGGTATCCTCACGAACCTCCAACTTAAGGGATTGGGCCAACCATTGTCATGAAGCCGGGATGCGACAAAAGTGGTCTGGGAAAAATCGGCGTTACAATTAATTCATAACAAATGTGTGCTTGGATCTTTAAAGAAATTGATGAAATTGACACTTACAAAGCATTCTAGAAACTTAATGTCAACAACACCACTTAAGCTGTTGTAATATTCCCATCTTCCTACTTTGACGTTTCCTACCAAGAGGTGAAAATGATTGTCTGTACACAACGAGAATACCAGCCAATTGGGAGAGTGTAACAGTATCTTGTCTCTGGATATCCAAACGAGTGATTGTAGGTATCCAGATGTGTCATTGGATCTTTGTACCATTCTTGTGGAAACAATGAATGGAGGCCTATATGACTGTCATTACATTTGAATGCAAAAAATCACGCTAATGGAAGGTGAAAGACCCCGACCCGAGTGACCTCGATTAGTGTTGATTAAGTCGTGTGTTAGCTCTAAGTGTGTTTTGGTTTAGTTTGGGTTTAGAATAGTTGTGATATAGTTTTGGGAATTTTGAGTGCTTTTGTGATTAGTGGAGCCCTTTGGGGGTTCCTTTTATGACTTTGCGTTTACATGGGGGATTACTCGAGATTCTTTAGATTTGTGTTTTTATCTCGTTTTACTAATCTTGTTGATCTTTTTTAACTTTCATTATCATCCCGTTCCTGTCCCGAATCCTGAATCCCGAAACCCGACTTTCCTAACTTCAAGGGCAAAACTGTCTTTTTACACTAAATCTGGACCCAATATTTGATATTCCCGAAAACCGCGAAACATTTACTTTTTGGAAACTAGAAATTTCAACGATCATTTCTTCCTTCTTCGTCAAATTCATTTGAAGTCGCAAAAGCCATGATTTTGACTCCACAAAGTTTCCTAGTGGTGGAGCCCACCTGCATTGCTTATATAAGAGAACCTATCTCCCTTCCTTTCTCCTTTTCCAGCACAACCCATCTTAAGCTAGGGCTCTTTTCCTTTTTCCCTTTTTTCTTCTTGCTTTTCCTTCATCAATCTCCCACCAACCTTGCATCTCTTGAGAAATGGACTTCATCATCTTCCTCACCATCTCAAGAGCTTTCCATTGACACTATTCTTGAAGAAAACCGCCATCTCCAAGATTTGCTTTGAGCTAGCTCTCTCCATTTGGAGACCTTCCAAGTAAGCTCTCTCCCTAATCTCTTAGATATGTGTTCTTCTAGTCCTTGACGAGCTCCATTTTCATTATTGTAAGCTCTCTCCTCCTATTTCTTTGTTTGACCCATTTTAGGGTTGTTTTGGGGATTTTTGTAGAGATTGTGATCTTGAGCTTGGAGAGGTGTCTAAGAGCTTGATTTTGTTGATTAGAGACTTTGAGGCAAGTGGATGACTTGATGATTTGTGCATTAAATGATTTTATGAGAAATGTGTTGATTTATCATGATTTACTTGTTTTTATTGTCTTGCATTGACTTGAAATGAATGCTCATTAAGAGTTTTACTAACTCTTTTATTGTTTAAAAATGTGGTTGTTAGCTCTTCATTTATTGCTTGATTAAAGTTTAAATGACTCCTTGTGATTGTGGATTGTTTCTCTCCTTTTTGTGGTTGAATGTGAATGGGAAGAAGAAGGGTTGATTGGATTAATACTTATACGAGTAGTGGAGAAGTGTTGAATGATGATTTGGAAGAGCATTTTTAGCTTATTTTATTACAGGAAGATGAATGGGAATGAAGGGAAATGGTTAGAAGGAGAAATGGGCTCAAAATCTTGACATAGTGGGGTATTTCCGCATCCAGCGGCCAGCCAGCGGTCACCTATCGGCTAGCCGCTGGTCACCTGACCGAACCATTGCAGTCAGCTTTCCAGAGAGCACATCTTTCCCCAGAACCTGCGGTCAGCCTCACGATTAGACAGCGACTAACCGCCGAACACACTGGCGACTAACCACCAGCTAACCGTGCTGTCACGGTTACTTTTCCCGAGAGTATGATTTCTTCCCAGAAATCCGTAGCCAGCCTCGCGGTTATCCAGCGGCTAGCCGCTGAACCCATCGGCGGCTAACCACCAGCTGACCGCCAACTGACCGAAATTCCACAGAAATTCTGAAATGAAGAGAATTCTATCCCAATCATTTGTGCACCCTTTTAGGGAATGATGGGGACCGTTCAACCAGAGATATGTATGGAGTCCGTGTGAGAAAGAAATCATCACACAAAGATTCATTTGAAACCTTAAGAAAATCCTAAGTGTATAAAGAGACCGGAATGTCAAACCCCAACCCAGGATTAACCCGATTAGTGTATTATTAGTGTGTGCTTAGTCCTAAGTGGGTTTAGTTATCGTGGGTTAGAATATGATTAGTCTTAGTCCTGAACATAGCTTTGGGAAATTTTGAGAACGTTTAATGTTAGTTAGACACACTCAGGAAGGCCTGGGTGTACGTGCAAGTATGGGAGGATCGTGTTGATTTTTGTGTTAACCATGATTTTTATTTCATTTGAATGGTTTTATGATTATTTACAACTTTTGTGTTTAGCCCATCCGCGTTTAAAGCCCAGAAACTCAAGTTTGTGGCCAAAGGGTAAAATTGTCTTTTCACACCCAAATCTGGACACACTTTTTCGAAATCTCAAAACCATGTAAAAAATATACTTTTTGGAAACTAGATATTTCAAGGATCATTTTACCCTTCTTCATCGACTTCATTTGAGGCCCGCAAGATCAGGTTTTCGCCGATGCAAGAATTAACACAATTGGGCCCCACTTGCAAAGTTACTTAATCACATTCCCTTCTTCCTTTTTCTATCCTTTACCAAATCTCTGCAACTCTCTTGACCTAGGGCTGAAAACCCTTTTTCCTCTTCACTTTCTCCTCTTGAATGCATGAGCTAGAGACCTCTAAAAGAAATTCTAAAACTACCATCTTCTTCCTCTCATCCCAAGCCTTCTATTGATGCTATTTTCTTTGGATTTCAAGTTGGGCAAGCTAACTATTTCCTTCCTTGCTTCTTGTCTGGGCATCTCTTGGTTAGAGCTCCAACCCATCTCTTCAATAGAGTCCTTTTGACTCCTAAGGGTCTTGTTTTTCTAATTTTCAACACCCATTTCGAAATGGGTTTCTAGTTTGCAAGTTTGGACGAGTTTTGAATGGATTTCTTGGGTTTTTTTTATAGTTCTTGGCTTAGCTCTTGAGTAGGAGTGCTTGATGGAGATTTTGTTAGCATTTGGGTAAAGGCAGTAATCTCTATAGGTTGATTGTGCATGTGTGTTTGTGGATTTCATTATTTCTCTTGAAGTTTGCATATGATTTGTTATTGGGCTCTAATGTTATGTTTTTGTTAGACTCCTATTTTATGATTTCTACTCAAGTATATGTATTAATGTTAAGTAACTTTCCAAACTTTCAGATTCTTTATTTGTATGTAAGCTTTACTCCTTTAGATATTTGGGCTTGTTTTGTTAAGAAATGGGATTTGAATGTTTAAGATTATGGAATGAATGATATTGGAATGTGAATTTGACCCCTTGGAGAGCATGGAGGCTTAGGGAATTTCAGGTGGTCTAAGTGTGAGATAGAGGGAAGAAATGGTTTAGGAACCATCTATGAGAAGTGCAATTTCTACACTCAGCGAGCACAGGCAGAAGCTTGTTCGCTCGAGCGACCCCTGGGTTCGCTCGAGCGACCAGGCCATTGCCTGGTCCGAACGCAGACAGAGGATTGTCCGCTCGAGCGACCATTGGTTCGCTCGAGTGAACTGTCCATTGTCTGGCCAGTTTCAAGACAGAACCATGGTCGCCTGAGCGACCTAATGGTTCGCTCGAGGGAACTGTCCAGACCGCTCGAGCGACCTGTCAAATCCCAGTTTTGGAATTTTATCCCATTTGTATAACTTTTTAAGATTGAAAACTGGACTATGTTAAGGACTTTAACTTGACACTGTGTAAATGGAAATCCAAGATATAATTCAACTTCGGGGACACCAATTCTTTTATTTTAACAATGGAGTCTCAATTACACAAAGGTCAATGAATGGCCTTAGCATATACTTGATGAAATTTTCGTGTTCGAACTTCGGTTTAATACAACAAGTAACATCGTGTACCCGCTTTGAATTCAAGTTATAAGCTCGTTCGAAGATTTGTTTCAAGTACCTAATGGGGATCACTTCTTAAGTTGTGTGCATACATATTATGCCTCTTGCTAGCTGTGCCTCGTCTTGTTTTGATAAGTGATTTTTCCCTTTATTTCGACGTGTTTAGACCGCGTTTCGCGTGTTTTTGTGCATTCATGAATTCAAGTGAGCACGACAGAGCTTGGACTGCCCCTTCAGTCTGATCCATTGTCCGGGGGTCCTTAAACATGTGGACTATCTGCAGATTAGTCGTGTATTTTATTACACAACGTGCATGTCCGATTCCGCGATCGGAATTCCGTATTTGTGGGAATCGTGTCTTGTTATATTATGTCTATCGTGCTCGTCGTGCGTGCTTACTCTTTTCATTATATATGATAGAGAAATGATGGGCTCTTTGTGGATTTACGGTTCATGATATATTATGTATCCATGTTACTTTGTCTCTATTTTGAAATGTATCTCAGTCAAGTATTTATTTTAACTTCAGTAAACTATTCTTACTTGTTTTCGATAATACATTATTATCCTATGCTCATGCCTAAATTGATTACCTGCCAAACCGTTGTATTTGATGCTTGTTATTTTGGTGTCCAAGTGTAGGCGGCATTGCCTTTGAGGAGGAGTGCCCGGAGGAGGCTGGTGAGCCAAACCCAACTCGTGAGTGGCAACCCGAGAACGTCATCTAGATGTCGGGACGGGTCATTGATGGACCCGATTTCTTCCCTCTCTCCCGCTGCCTCCGCCCCGGGTCTTTTCGGGGTGCGGCGGAGGGGTGGAGAAGAAAAGATAAAGGGTTTCAACATCTTTCTCTTTTTTTTGTACGGGTATGCCAATTTCACTTTTCTACTTGGAATTTAGGAATGGTGATCCGAAGATCCACCTTCACAAGTAGAAAGGGGAAATGAAACTTTTTCTAGTTTTCCATTGCACACATATTTTAAGAAAAGAGACAAAGGTTTTTTTTGAATGCCGTGAAAGGCGATTTCATTTGTTGCCGTGAAAGGCGATTTTGCCGTAAAAGGCGATTTACAAGTCTCATCCATTATGAAGACAAGAATTGTGATTTTTGTCTCTAAAAGAAAAATAAAGTACAATAAAAATCAAGAAAAGGAATCTGACTCCTCATTCGATTGTGGGGACACGTTCAGATCGACGGTCGCGAGTCATGTATGGGCTCCTCCATCGTCCATGCAGATGAGAACACGATGCTTGGATTCTTGGCTCGGCTTTCTAACCTCAGATTTTTAAAGGACAAAGACTAAGAGAAGGTCTTATGTCCGATAAAAAGCTAAGTAAACGGGCTGAAAAGCCACGTTTTAGCCATGTTGGTAGAAGAAGGGATGTCCTTGGGGGGGTGGCCCCCCAAGGGTGCTTCAATCACCTTGTAGTTGCTCTTGCAGCAGAGTTTCTTTTCTTCAAATTGGCAGAGGTTCTTCTGATTTCTCTGGATTTTCCGGGATTTTCCGAGCAATTTTTCTGGACCTTTCGGGATTTTCCGAGCAATTTTTCTCTGGCCCTTCTCCTTGGAAAAGCCCTCCTATTTATAGGCTTTTGGTGGCCATTAGGAGGGTTTATGAGCATTTAATACATTAATGCTCATAATGGGAGGAGTTACAAGTTTTAAATGATTTGTTTTGTAACTCCTTTTTCCTTGAATTTGATTGGTCGATGGAGATTAATGAGCCTTTGATTGCATTTAATCTCCATCATGGGAGGAGTTTCGTGGCTTTAATGCCATAAATCATTGGATTTGTAACTCCCATTTGCTTGCTTTTGATTGGGCCGTTCAAAATAATGAGTTAATGACCGCATTAACTTGTCATAAAATGGGTCATTTATTCTCATTAATTGGCCGCCAAGTCGCTTGAAGAGTCGCGGGCCGCGCCGCGCCTTTTGGAATTCTTCTTGCGATGATCGCCGGTGGATCCACATGTTGTTTGATGTCGGATGGCGATGCAATTTCAGACATTGGTTAATGTCAACGCGCCGGCAACATCTGTCCTGTCGATTTCACGATCGGGCGGGCAGAAAGTGTGCTTTCTTTGTCGGCCGGTTAGCGATTTCGAGGCATCTAATGATCATCCAATGATTTCGGCGGCGAATCCGTGATGTTGACGAAGATCGACGGATTTCATGCACGAAAAATCAGATTTTGGAAAAATCACAGGGGCCAATCAACTCGAAACGCGAAAAGGACCCGAAAAAGTGGGTTTCCGGCGACTTTTGGGTCGCCGGAAATTCCATGGTCGCCGGCGACCATGGGGCTGGCGACCATGGGCCATGGTCGCGCGACCATGGGCCATGGTCGCCGGCGACCATGGGCCAAGGTCGCCGGCGACCATGGGCCTTGGGCCCATTTTTTGGCCGCCTTCCGGTCGCCGTATCTTCGCCGTTTTTCGCTCTTTTTCGATGCTTTTTCTTCCTGTGTTTTTTCTTGACATTTCCCCTCATTTATTGGCCTGTTTTCCTTGGAGAAATCCCGTCGAGAAGCCACGGAAATCGGAGCACAAAGCTTCCTATTTTTCTGGAAAGCCGAAGACTTTGTTGTGCGGTTTTGCCGATTTTTTGTCAAGCGTTGAAACTAGGCCAAACGATGTCAGAATGACCTGAAATTCGACGTGGAGCTTCTTGAGCATCAGATAGGACCAACCATAGGCTTTGGTTTGAGTTTTGAAGTCTTTTGGGGCCCCGCAAACGCTTGCCTTAATTTTGCCATGAGAGAAATGCCGAGCTTTGACTTGTGGTCAACCGATGTCCGATTGACCTGAAATTTGACAGGGAGCCTCCTGAGTAGTAAGTAGGACCAACCATGGGCTTTAGTTTGGGTTTTGAAGCCTTTTGGGGTCCCGCAAACGCTCGCCTTGATTTCATCTCGAGGAAAGTGCCGAGCTTCGAAACTAGGTCAAACGATGTCCGTTTGACCTAAAATTTGACAGGGGACCTATTGGAGTCATTTTTGAGACGATCCATTAGCTCCAATTTGGATGCCATGATTCCGGGGTGCTCCGCCGCCGATAGGCCTATTTTTGCTTCCCGAGAGTTGATGAAGGGTCAAAACGTCGTCCGTTTGACTTGAAATTTGGCAGGGGGCCTTTTGGAGGTATTTTGAGACCATCCGTAGGCTCTGATCGAAGTTTTGAAGTCTTCGACATTGTCACTGCCGGGGGCTCTTGTCTGCCTGTCGGAGGAGTGAAGTTAGGCCAAATGATGTCGAAATGGCCCGAAACTTCATGTGTACCCCTCTTTTGGCTGCTTTGAAGGATCTTGCAGTTTTGGTTTAATTCTGACAAGATCTGGTGCTTGAAGTGGCGCCTTCCTACTTATGGCAGGATGTGGCTCCATGTAGCTTTTGGTGTTGAGGGGATATAGTGACATTTTTGGTGTCAACAGTCATGAGTTTGATTTATCACGTTTTGGGTTTTGTATACTTTTGGTATTGTATTGGCCTTTGTTGGCCTCTTATTTTAGGATGTAACAAATTTACACACTTTGATTAATCTTGTAACTTGAACTATGATAGGAATGTCAAGTTATAATTCCTTTTTTGATATTTTGGTCTTGATGATGTATATGTTCATATATTGTTATGATGTGATTTGTTACACGCTTCCGCCTATCTGATCGTGTGAGCTAGATTTCCGTGTCCTCGGAATCCTCACCGCGGGAACAATGTGGGAAATTAATTATCTTATTTCATCAATCATCATCGCGAGTCCCGGGTCTCGGTCCGGGGTCGCGACACGAAATGTCTCCAAACTCAAGGAGTACCAATTTATATCGAAATTGACATACGGTTCCTTATTCACCTTGA
>QPKB01000010.1:16444517-16458192 GCA_003546025.1 Camphora micrantha
CAACGGCAGGTCAGGCCCAAGCTTTGGCCCAGTGCAGTTTTCACACAGAACACGTGTGTGAAGGAAAAAAAGGGTTCTCCTCGGGCTTTGTGCGCAGGGAAAATAAAAGGAGAAGCATTTCTGTTTACCTTCGACTCAGAGAAGAGCGGAGGAGTGATGGTGATGACGAACCAGGAAGAACGGAGAGCGATGGTGATGCGGTCTTTTTTGCGTGCTGCGATGAAGATGGAGTGGTCGCAGTGGATGTGAAGATCAGTGGCGTTGCGGGATTGCGTCTCTGCGTGCTGCGCTTGCGATGGAGATGAAGACGCTGTTGGCGTTCTCGTCAAGTGCCAGGTACACCTTCTAGTTCAGATCTCCTTTAGTTGCTGCTGCTTCCTCTTTCTCTTTTGCTATTTTTTTTTCCACTTCTAATGGGTAGGGGATGCCAAGGATTTTCTTGGGATTTTCTAGTTGGGCCAGGGGCGATGAAAAGGCTTGGCAGTGTCGATGGTAAATGCTGGAAAGACTGGGAATGCGTGGAGAAGAGTTTCAATGAAGAGTTGGGTTTCCGGGTGGTGGGTTGGGTGAAGCAGCGGGTGGAGAGGTCTTCCTGGGACAACTGTTGGGGCTGTGGTTTTGGAATTTAGGTTATATTGGTATTATTTTGACGGTGCGGGATGCGGATTAGTGGGATGGAGATGGGTTTTGTGGGTCTGGGTTTTTTTCGACGAGGCCGGAAGAGGTAGGCAGAGGGGTGGGATTTTCTAGAAGATGCTGTTAACAGAATTAGGGCTTCGATGTGCTATTGAAGGGGTTTCGGTGGCCTGTTTGGGTGGCTTAGGATTTAGCAGAGGGTTGGCACAGAAAGGAGATGGAGAACGGAAAGGGACAGGTGGACGATGACGAACCAGAGAAGACGATCGTTTCTCCGGCAATCGGATCTAGGCTTTGATACCAATTTGGCGTAGCTCCAGACCTTCGATCGAGTAGGCCAACCTCTCAGGTGGGGTTGATCGAATCCAATGAAGGGATTCCACACAAAAGAACGTTCAAAACCATATACTCCAGTATAACTCACAACAGTTTATTAATTGAATAAGCATAATAACATCAAGATACTGGAAATAGCAACATACCTACTCTTAATCAAATTGGAATTTTAGAAAACAATTCCTATTAAGCAACTAATTGATATTACTAATTTAGATAGATAGGGATCTCTGATTAAATCAGGGATCATGTGGATCCCATTAGATGGTCCATTAGGGGGGCCTGCGGGCCCTAGTCTTCTGTCGGGCTACATCATTAGTGAACATTGAACAATCAATACTTCAAGCCTCAAGGTTCAAATTCAGTTAAGTGAATGAAGTGATCAACAACAAATTAGAAATGACATAAAGAGTAGAGAGTTGGTGAAGGAAATAAGAATACCTTAGTCACCACAAAAAGGAATGTCTACCAGGATTTATGGCATGGTTATCCTCATCCCCATCAGTGTTATCATTTCTTCTATTGGCACCATATTGAATTTGATATTGATGAGCATTGGGATCGACAAATCCAAAGAAGGCAGCCGCATCATAGGAACTTGGAGGAGGTGGAGGTGGATATCTACTATATTGCATTTTACCATAGTCACCATATGAGTAGTACCCTGAAGTTGAAGACTGTTCTTCTCCTTGTTGCACTTGACCATATGGAAAATAATGTGAGGGTCCTTGTTTGTAACTAAGGTTCCACAAATCAGCCCATGATGCCGCTTGTTGTCCTCCAACATCTCCACCCACATTTCCTTGCTCATTACTACCTTTGAGAGCAGGTGGTGAGACTCTCCAACGCCGTTGATAACCACAGTTTCCTTCTATTCTTTTCATAAAGTCCTGTACGTCCTCTACAGGAATGGCATCTTCGTCATCAAGTTGGTAATATTCACTAGTAGAACCTATCCCACTGTCTCCTGCTCCATCTCCCCCATCTCCTGCACCATGGCTACTAGAAGAGACGGTGGTACTCGTCCTCTCGGAAGACGACACAACATGAGCAGGTTCTTTCCCTTTTGGATTGTGGGTGTGGTTGTGCACTTGTGCCTTCTCCTCCAAGTGGGTCTTCCTCTACCTCATCCATTTCTTCATCAAGCAAACCTCTATCCTCCTCCTGAAAGTCCGGATCTAAATCTAGCAATGGATCCTCTATCTCAGCTATCCATAGGAGCAAGGGATCGTCCTCTCTGAATATGTTATCCAAATTAATAAGACAATAGCCCGGATCATCCCTTGCCCTCCTCTCTCTAGTTCTGTTTTTCTCAACTTCAACTTGTAATGGCAATACACAAGCTTGTTGAGTTTTTGCATGGTAAGTCGATTCCTGGACTTTGTGTAGATCAAGGAGAAACTGCTCAAATTTCTCTCACAAATTTGATGAAGTTGTAATTTGATTAAAAATGCGAACAACCGCTCTCCTTAGATTTGGAGCATCCTCCCCAAAATTCATCCACCAATCAGCTGAAATTCAAAATAAACAAATAAAATTAGATATTCCCTAATCCCAATTCAAAATAACAAAAGACTATTAGGTTCGGTGATTAGGTCTTTTGTTCATACCAGGTGGCATCTTTCCAATCGACCTTATTACAAGGGGGTCAGCAAAGCCTCCTCTCCTTTGTGTGTATGCAGATATCTACAATGTGAAAATTAGGAATAAATCAATAAACCATGCATGTTTAACTTATCTCAAGCATATACATTAGAAATTTGAAACACTCACTCACCTCTTGTATGATTTTAATTTGATCATCCTCTTTCAACAATTTCTTTAACACTTGCCTTAATCCTACCCGCAATTCCGTTTCTATTACTTTGTTGTGTTGTTCGGCATTGGGGTAATAGTATTCGGGATTAAGGAAATAACCTACATTGAAAACAAGTATGAATGAAAAATGATAAAAAATCAAAGAGAGATAACTTGCTTTAGAATCATTAAAGAGAGAGAGAGAGAGAGCTTGTTTTATTGATTACCTGCAGCATGCAATGGATGGTGCGGTTGGTCGTTCCACAGGGCATCAATAATCTTTATATATTCATCATGATATTTAACATTTTCTATGATAGCTTGCTTTGCCCAATCCGTTGCTTCATATATATATATATATATCCTATTGTTGGCTTGCCATCACCATCTACAAGCCACAACACTCTAACTAAAGATACCTATAAATATGAACAAGTAGTATGTTAAAAAAAAATGTTAGAGGAAACATATATCTAACACTTAGGAATCATTTTCAAGACATTTAATTGGTATTTCATTACTTAAAGTATATTTTATTTCAACAATTTAAAAAATCCAAAAATAAGAAAATAAAATAAAATTAGGAAAAGACAAAAATATGTTGGATTGATCTATGCCAAACATATATCTATATCTATATATATATATATAACATTTAGAGGCCTTATTCAAAACAATATGATGGGTAATGAATTAGTTAAGGCTTTTTTTTTCAAAAAACAAAAAAAAAAAAAAGGAAAAGAAAAAGAAATGTTGGATTGATCTATGCCAAACATATTCAAAACATTTAGGAGCACTTTTCAATACATTTGACTGCCATTCCATTATTAAATTTATTTTTTCCAAAAAATAAAAAAAATCCGTTAGAGAAAAAGAAAAAAAAGTAAAAAAGCAATCAATATATGTTGGAATGATCTATTGAGAAAACATAGATCTAGAATCTAGAGCCCTTTTCAAGACCATTGATTGGTATTTCAATTATTAAGAATATTTTTTTTCCAAAAATCGAAAAATCCGAAAATAAAGAAAGGAAAAAATTGAAAAAAAAAATCAATATATGTTGGAATGATCTATGGGAAACCTAAATCTAACAGTATGAAGCTATTTTCAAGTTGTTTCATGAGTTTTCCATAAGTAATAATGTTTTTTTAAATAATGTAAACCCAAAAACAAAAATAACAATATATATATATATATATATAAACAAAAGATATGCATGCAAGATCAAAAGGAAGCATGGATCTACAATAAAACTAGACAATGATGCCATTATGTTGTGATTCATAGTAGTTAGAGAGTGATAATCTCAAAACTTGAAAAAATAATCACAAAGAAATGCATACCTAGATGAAGAATCTTGTTTAGATTCCTTAGAATAGTTGAATCTTTTGATTTGGTAGCAAGGAATCTTGAAAAAATGGAGTTGGGACCACTAGAGAGGTTTCACGGCAGTGAAAGTGGATGAAAAAAAAAAAAAAAAAAAAAAAGGTCGTCTTTTGGGGGTGGGTTATAACCCCCCGCTACGGGCTGCCACGGCGTAGCGTGGCGGTGTCCACTTTATAACGGCCGCTAACGTATTTGCATCCTTGGGCATGTGCAATATCTAAAACCCAAGATGTGAAGTAGAATGTGGCTCATTGGCTGGATTGTGGGCCTCCATTTGGCTCTACCAATCTCTGGATTGCATCAAGATTCAAGAATCATCAAAGATTTGTTTTGTCCTTTAAAACAGGTTAAGTTGCTCCAAAGCGGTGTTCACATTAAAAGGACTGAATTTCATAGCTGTATTTTGTCATATATCTTCATCTAAGTTTCTTGATGGATTGAACTTGAACAATCCCAACTTTGAATTTAGTTCTGGTGTTTTCATACATCTACTTTACTACGTTAACATATCACAATGTTTTTTAGTTGGGTTTTCAATGTATAAACCATGAGACATTTGAGCCTCTCTCTCAGTTTAGAATAACTGAAGTTTTGAAACCCATCACTGTTGTTTCAGCAATAAGACTTTACCATTACAACAATGATAAGTCGGGAGATATCTTAAGTGAGCTGCAGTTATTTGATTAAAATAATTATCTTGTAATCAGTAATGTTTAATTTCTTCTCCCAATTGTCTGAAACAAAGAGAAGACATTTCCGTATTCATGTGGACTCTCTTGTGCTTGTGTTAATAGGCAGATCTCTCAAAAGTAGACCGGAAAAAGACACCTTGGCTTCTGGTACTATTTCATGCGCCATGGTATAACAGTAACTGGGCTCATCAAGGAGAAGGGGACAAAATGATGGCTTCTATGGAGCCATTGCTTTATGCTGGCAATGTGGATATCATGCTTGCCGGTCATGTGCATGCTTATGAGCGCTCGGTAAGCTAGAATGGATTTTGATCTCTTATTCAAATCATTATTCTAATTCTGTGGAACCAACAGACTTACTAAAAAAATGTTGTGACACTTTCCAGACACGTGTGTACAATGGAAAAGTTGATCCTTGTGGAGCTGTTCACATAACCATTGGCGATGGAGGCAATAGAGAAGGCTTAGCTCAAAGGTAAGGACTCCCATTATTTTTTAATGCTACAAAGAAAATTTACTACTATTTTTTTTTTTTTACTATGAATAAATTTCAAAGGTTTGTTTGATCGTTTAGAAGTATCCAATTAAGGCTGGAATTTGTAAACCTATTTTACTTGAACCAATTTTCAAAAAGTTGTGTCAGACACTCATATCCTTCAACAGACATCCTTGTAGCCATGACAGATATGTCAACACGTGCTACAGGAAAAACCTTCAGGTGCTATTTGGTTACGAATAAAGGGACATCGTGGATACCCCATATATCAGAAGTCATTTTTATGCTGAATCTTTCCAATTTGGAGATAAAGAATCCTTACCATTGAAAGAAATAAGTTGCTTGCTCATTCATTTCTTAGATAAGCGAACTCCTACGAAAATATTTTATAGGTTTCCATCCGATTTCTAATTGATTTAGCTGGTTTTTCTCAACCAAAGAATGTGTGGGTGTATCCTTATCCAGAATTCAACGTAGCACCAAATAGTCTGTAAATTTATCTTCCATTCTTATTTTTTTGAAGTTACAGAAATTCTTTTATTTTTAGAGCTCTAGGTTATTTTTCAAACGTTCTGACACGCATTCTTATGTGTGTATGTTACTCATTTTTCAATCTTAACTGTTAAGTAAGCATTACAAAAAAAGAAAAAAAAAAAAAGGAATGGAAACTGTTAAGTAAGGTTGTTTCTATTGCACCATTGATTCTTGTATATTTGTTGAACTTATAGTGATTTGGATTACATTTTACGAGTCTATCTCTTAATTTTGATTGCTATGTGTTAACTTCACTTGATATGAGATTGGTTTTTGATCTACTGATGCAACTTAGGGTTAAGATGCAAGTGCCAGGGCACAATCAGGGTTCCGAAGAACAATCACTCGAAGAAGAAATGGTCTCCAACGAAAAATCCACACAGGGAATTCTATTAACTCAATTCTGATCTTTGAGAAATAATTCTCTACAAGCCATATAAATAGTACAAGAAACTTAAACCCTAAGAAATCAATCCTAATCAAATTAGTAAACACAATAATAAACCTATCCAAATTAGAAACTAATTCTAAATACAATTACTTAAATAAAAATTAGAAGCTACTAATAATTAAGAAAGAATTCCTAAACTTCCTTGGGTCCCACATGTGGACCATGAGTATATGGCAACCATGTGCTGCTGCATCAATTCTCCCCATGTGGGAAAAGAGTTCGTCTTCGAACTCGGCTCTTCTTCTTGATGTTACTTCTATAGATAGTGTGTACATGAAGCGCATCCTTGGTGAGACGAGAACTGGACCCATGCTTTGGTGGTGTCAGCTTTAGAGGACGGAGTGTGACTTGCTTTACACCATGCATAAATGTGTATGTGTTGTCACGCATGCCATTAGTGCCATTCTTGTCATACATCCATGGATGGCTCAACAAGATATCACAACTATCCATGGGTATCACATTACACCACACAGCATCTGTATAATCTGCACCAAAGGAAAAGGTAACTGGACATGCATATCGGACTTGCACGTCACCTGTCATTAACCATCTAGCAAAATAGGGACGATGATGCTTTCGAACTTTCAGCTGTAAGCGATCAACAAAATCTTGGGATATAATATTCTGACAACTAACTCTATCAATGACGACTGTGCATTCTTTACCATTGACTGTTCTTTTTGAGCAGAAAATATTTTCTCGCAACCATTTCTTTGCAGTCGCGGTAGTGGATGTAGCCTCTTGGATGACCAAAAGAGACTCAAGACCCTCTTCGGGTAGAATATCCCCCACTAACTCTGTTTGATTCTCTTTAGGATCATCTGGAACATCTTTCACATTACTTTCATTCTCAATGAGGTGGATACGTTTTGGACATTCTGATGCACGATGCCCTTGTTGTTTACAATTAAAGCATGTGAGGCTATTTTGACCTTTGGGCTTGGGGAAAACTTTCTCCGATGACGCACTCAGTTTAGAACTTGCAATGGAGGAATTTTTCTGCATAACCCATTTAGCTGCATTAAGTTTTTGGGCTTGATGATTTGCAATTCCCTCGGCTTTGATAGCATGCTGAATAATCTCATCAACATTATCAAAATACTTGAATGTGAGGATATCTTGAATGTTAAGTGTAAGCCCATTAAAATATCTGTCAACTAAAACCTTATCATCTTCATTCAAACCACAGCGGGCTTGCATGGTCATATACTCCTCAGAATACTCAACAACTGTTTTAGATCCTTGTTTCAAGTATTGAAAACGTGAACGTAGATCTCTGGAGTATTTGACAGGCAGGAATTTTTGCTTCAACAAAATTTTCATCTTGGCCCACGTGTCAACAGGGTCAATTTGTTGGTATCTCCTCTTCTTTTGCAACTCAGCCCACCATATCGCAGCATAATTGCGAAATCGAGTTGCTACCAGAGTAATCTTATGACCATCCGTCATTGGTTTATGTGCAAAAATATTTTCAACGCACACTAACCAATCCAAGAACTCATCTGGTTTCAATTTCCCATCATATTCGGGAATCACAAGTTTTATACCCAAATCTCGATCGACATTTACTACATGTGGGTCTCGTTGATTCCGATTATGTCCTCCATCATCCCGATGATTATCTTCACGCCGATTAGTTTCCAAATTGGTTAATCGGGTCTCAATCCATGCAAGAGTCTCTTGCATTTGAACCATCATTATTGATAATTGCCCAACGGTTCCCCTCAAATCATCATCATTATGGGAGGAAGACTCTGTGTCAACCTGCTTCTTGGAAGGCATCTTTGTTTAATGCAAATTTAAAATTTGTGACTGACATGATGTGAAGATCTGCTCATTGCGTTCACGCTGGCGAAGACAGATTGAAGACGGATAAAAAATCTAATGCTAGATGTACTTGATATCATAAAAAGCAATCTCAACCGTTGATCGGGTAAGATCGTCAATTCTGCCGTTGATCCGATGCTGCTGATGTAGATATGATGTCAGCACAACTTTACTGGGCTTTTCAAAACAAGTTGGGTTCAATATTTATTGGGTCGGATCCACCTGATCCAAATAAGCAAAAAGTGGCTGGAAAAAGAGATGTTGCTGACGTTATCACTTGTGTTAGCATCTACTATTTGCTGCTATGGGCTTTCGAAAATGGGTCGGATCCTTCAAATTGTAGACCTGGCTCGTCCCAAACTAGAAAACTAGGCCCAAAAGATTTAGGCCTACATAACACTTAAGTCTGGCCTAAATCTGGCACGTGTCACAAAGTTAGTTGAGCTCTCTACTATCGTATGGACTATGAAGAGAGAAAGAAAGGGTTTAGGGCTGTCTCTCAGATTTGCAAATTAGGAGAAAGTGAAACGGATGGAAGACGGTAGGGGTGCAGTGCAAACAACTACTTCGATCGGGAAGTATATGATGGTGATGGAGATACGTGGCGGTCTGCGACGGTGCTGCTGCGGTCATGCGGGCTGTGCGGCGGCGAGGAGGCAGTGATGTAATGATGCAGCACCGATCCAGGTAAGTAATCTATCCCCTGTTCTCCTCGATTTCTTCTTCTCCTCTTCTCTCTCTCTCTCTTTTCATGGGTTGGGGTTGTGGTGAAAGGGTTTTTTTTTTTTTTTTTTGGGGGGGGGGGTGGGGGTGGTGGAAATAGGTGAGCCTCGGGGATAGGATTTCAAAACTTTTGACCCACTTGACTCAGGGATCAAACTCCCATAAGGCCATTAACCATATCCAGGATGCAATCCCTCAAACTCATCTGTCATGTACAACAATATTACAAGCAACAACATGCAAAATAATCTACAATAGATAGAGAAGCAGATTATACCTTTACAGCTTGGTTGTGCTTTAATGAAAAAGAAAACTACTTTAGATCTAATTGAAATAGAAGTCTTACTTCCACACAAAATAGTAACCTTACTATTACCACTATTAGAAGTCTCACTTCAAATAGAAATAGTAACTTCCTAATTCCTTCATCTTAGAGTTCTAGTAGGATTAGTATCTTTCCAATAACTTGGACTAGCGTGGGGACCACTAGGGATTCCATAGAAAGCTGGCTCCAACTGGGACACCGTGACCCCACATCTCATGTGCAATCCGGGCCCACAGTTAATTGCAAATAACACCACTATATAAATGCAATTGCACTCCAGTCTTAGGAATAAATTACAATGAAGACCCTAAACTTCCCGATTACCACAAGTGAGCCCCTCTATCAGTATCCATGGATTAATTGGACTAAAACTGTCCCACCAATTTAAATCCACATCTTATTATCCTTGAGCTCCAATTAATCACAGTGATCATCAGTACCATCCAATTAACTCTTAATCGAGATGGGTGCGCACTTACTATTGATAAATCCATTAATTGGCACAAGGGGATAATATAGATAGATTCCATCTTGACCATTGGATGTTCCCACAGTCCTATTACCACGTACCCAAGACACCGAGGTGTTGACCTACAGTTGGCCTCACTCATTGGTGACTCAAAGCAAATGAATAGATAGAAACTTGAGTTCATCAATGTTTCAGGATTGAGAGCCTATTGCTAGGGAATTATGAAAGCAAACCTTAAACTCGAGACAGTATTCCATAAGGTGCTTCTCATGGCCCTTTAATACATCCAATGTACCAGCACCGTGATCCAGAATCTTACATTCTGATGATCGAGACAAATCACACTATCTTATAGTGATCAAAGCGTTGCAACCTTATCAGATGAGATGCCCAGTCTCATCACCGGTTGTGAAGATATTTAAGTATAAGATTTGTGACACATGTCTCCCGTGTGTGGATCTTATCCATACACATATATCACATCCAATATACTAATGGGACCCAGTTCATCTCATGAACCATTTATGTCATATGTATTGGTCATGTGCATTAAGTAGTAAAACACCATTCATCTCATGAAATGAAAGCATGATATTATTGATAAATAAAGAAATTAATCAATTTATTACATCATCTGATGGATTGAGTCTATACAATCTGATAGGGGGGTGGATTGACGAAGGGTGCACCGTTGGTGCATGGGGATAGGGGTAACACGCCGACTATGGATCCCTCGTTCGGCTCTGATACCAATTGATGCAACCTATGGTTAGGATGCAAGTGCCAGGGCACAATCAGGGTTTCGTCGAAGAACAATCACTCGAAGAAGAAACGGTCTCCAACGAAAAATCCACACAGGGAATTCTATTAACTTAATTCTGATCTCTGAGAAATAATTCTCTACAAGCCATATAAATAGTAAAAGAAACTTAAAACCCTAAGAAATCAATCCTAATCAAATTAGGAAACACAATAATAAACCTATTCAAATTAGAAATTAATTCTAAATACAATTACTTAAATAAAAATTAGAAGCTACTAATAATTAAGAAAGAATTCCTAAACTTCCTTGGGTCCCACATGTGGACCATGAGTATATGGCAACCTTGTGCTACTGCATCATCTACCTTGAAATCTGAACACAAAGTTTGGATTGGACCAAGCAGAATATCATGCCATGAGCTACTTGACACTTGCTTTATTTATTTATTTATTTATGAATGATAACCATACTTTATCAGAAAAGCAAATCAGCATAAGATATGTTGAAAAGAAACAACAGAAAATGACTAGAAGAGAAGCAACAAAAGAAAGAAAAAGAAGAGTAGAAGACAAACACCAAAAACAAAACTCCCAAAGAGAAACACCCAAAGACTACAAAGAGCCCAAATGAACAACCAAACCCGATTTGCCCACACCCTCCTTAGCCAAAGTGTCTACCTCTGCATTGGCATTTTAAAAAACATGAACGAACGAAATGGAGAACTTGGAATGGAAGGCACATCACGCCAGGGAGGACTGGAACTACAAACTGCCCAACGTAGAGCACATAAGGAATCGCCCTCCACAATGATATTATTAGTGCCCATGGAAACCAACTTGTGAAGGCCCGTTCTAAGGGCAATTACCTCTGCCTCATTAAATCGGACAGTGCTCAGCTGGGCTGGAGGAGAGGATACAAATGCCCATACAATCTCTAACAATACCACTGATTCCAGAAGGACCTAGATTTCCAATCACGCTCCCATCAAAGTTAAGCCTAAGAAACCTTGAAGGAGGGGGAAGACCAAGAGGAAGTGATGGTAGCCGGATGAGAGGAAGAGAAGGCCACCTCAAACCAATTATTGATCATATAGTTGACAGTGGCACCTCTAGAGTCTGGAAGAGTCGAAGTCCTAGGAAAAAAAAAAAAAAAAAATGCAACCCTTAACTTTGTTCTCCATAGAACCCTCCGAGGAGCAGATACCCTCGAAACTCCATTTTATTCCTCTCCTTCCAAATCACCCATAAGATTAGAAGGAAAGATGCCTTCACATTAATTTGCCTCTTGTGGAACCCACTCCCACCCTCCAAGCTAGAAAAAATCTTTTAGAGAGTTTGGAAAAACCCAACTACAATTAAACCAACCGAGCACAACAAGCCAGAGGGCATGAGCACGTTTGCAAGATACAAAGAAGTGATCCACAATTTAAGCATCCTCGAGGCACATAGGATTCGCCACTTAAGATTATCCAACGTTAAGGATGCAACCTTGAGAAGCGAGTGAACCAAAAGCCATATAACCCTAAATGGAGCTTTAAACTTCTTAATCCAAGAAACAATAGAAGGGTCGTTGAGCTTCCGAACAACTCCAAGAAGAAAGAGGAGACAGAGGAAGTACCATTTGTCGACCCTTTTCCAAACCTGTCTCTCCACTCCATCCTCTTGACGCTTGCTTTATGCCTATGCAATATGCTTGTATATAAACTCTAATTGGATTTCACCAAGAGAAGTTTGGATATAGCCCTCCTATTGAAACCCCAAGCCCTAAATAGACCATACATCTTGATCCAGAACCCTAGGGTTAGGGTTTGTGTGAAAAGTGGCAAAGTACGATAAGACCTTTGCAGAGACTTTCACAAAGGGAACAAAAACCGACAAATATTATTAATCTTCTCAACTCGGAGATCCAATATCTACAAGGCTTATATAAAAAAGAAAACTTAGGGGCTAAGACTCCTAAGTCCTAATCAAACCAGAATACTAAGCAAATAAAAAATATTTTAATTATAACTCATTACATAAAATCAGAAAGCCATAAACAACTCATTAGGTAAATAATAAAATTCCTGAACTGTCTTGGGCCCCACATGCAGAGCAGAAGTGATAGCCTCTCCGTACAATCATCTTGAGCCACCTATTGTTCTTGGATTTGAGGTTTTAGCAAGTAAAAACCCGTGCCAATTTCTTGCCCATCACCGAGTTTGGTCCCAAATCTCTAGTTACACTTGAGGTTCATAACCCGCTGCGTAAGTTTATTCTGAGTGTATCATCCTTCAACTTGATAATTTTGTTATAAAAAAAACTTGAAAATTATTCAAATAATGGTTATTTTCTAAATTGGAAAATCATGTTTCCATCCTTGCAACAGTTGCTTGGATCTGGTTGATCGCTACAGATAATTGACCAGTTTATTGATTACTAACAACGGCTCTAAGTCATTTCCTCCATGGCCATGGATGAAGTTTACGCATCTATATGCTTCTTAGGTGGCCTTTTTTATCTAATTGAAACGGACAACCTGTTGTGTAGATCATATCACCACTAGCGTGCAAGCGAAAACGGATTCGAAATCTGAGTTTGGATGGCTCCGATATCGCAGAAACTGTTTCTAGCCCTCTATTGTTCAAATCTATTGTTTGATTGGACGTTGCTTATGTAGCTGATGACATCTGTTTCTGGATCCCGCTGCTTCCTATGGAGTGGGTTAGGTCCAACCCAACTTGACTTCAACATGAACCTAAAACGATTGCAAGCAAGAAGGTGTTGCAAGCAACACTCAAATGAGCGCTTCCACCAAGGTGTTGATGATGTAGTGGGAAGGAAAGTGGGCAGTGCATGGTCATGTACTCACGTGGCAGCGGCGGCTTCCTCCTTGTTTCTCTCTCTGCAGAAACTGAATTCTGAAAACATTTCTTTTTCTATTTTGTGTTTTCAGAATCTCCCTTGCAGATCTAGCGCACCTTAGATCTTACAAGAGATCTCTGTTTCACGGTCTAGCCAACCCTCCTTTTCCTCAATCTGGTTTGAGTTTTGCTAAAGGTGGCGGACCGTTCTTCGTTCTTTTCTTAAATGTGCTTCCTTCCTTAGAAAACCAACAACCACCACGCCGGAGCTGCCGGTTGCACTACTCTGGCGATGCGTTGTAGGCATGGTTCAAAATTGTTTCGTAGCGGCCACATTATCGGCCGTAGTGGTTTGAGGTCGCTATGGTCTAAAACCTAGTAATCTAAGCAATTTT
>QPKB01000010.1:16458292-16489843 GCA_003546025.1 Camphora micrantha
TTCTTTAGCACGAGCTTCCACAATAGCAGTCCATTTGGCAGCAGCTTGTTCTTCCAGTAGCTTAAGACGCTGTCTGGCCTCGATGACCTCCCTATCAAGATGGTGCAGGTCATTGATGGACCCGTTTCCTTCCCTTCCCCTCTCATCCATCCCCGGGGCTGCCGAAAGGCCGAATGGAGGGAAGGAGAGAAAAGGCGGGTATCAACATATTTGTACGGGTATGCCAGATTTTCTATTCTACTTGGAATTTAGAGATGGTGATTCGGAGATTCAGCTTCACAAGTAGAAAGGAAATCAACTCTTTTTGCTAACTTTCCATTGCACATATTTTAAGAAAAGAGACAAATTTTTTTTTTTGAATGCCGTAAGAGGCGATTTTTGTTTTGTTTGCCGTGAAAGGCGATTTTGTTTTGTTTGCCGTGAAAGGTGATTTACAAATCTCATCAATAATGAAAGACAAGAATTTTTGATTTTTTGTCTCTTTAAAAGAAATAAAAAATACAATAGAAAAGTAAGAAAAGGAATTCTGACTTCTCAGGAGATTGTGGGGACACGTTTAGATCAACGGTTGCAAGTCATGTATGGGCTTCGCCATCATCCATACAGATAAGAACGTATGATGCTTTGATTCTCTTGGCTTGGCTTGTACTTCAGTTTTTTAGAAGATAAAGACCAAAAAGAGGTCCTATATCTCATAAAAAACCAAATAGACGGGCTGAAGAGCCGTGTCTAGGCCATGTCGAATAGGTGAAGAGAGAGCTTAGCCTTTGGGGGTGGGGGGGGGGGGGGGGGTGCGCCCCCTAAGGGACTTCAATAACCATGTGGTGCTTACTACAACAAAATTTCTTTGCGCAGTGCCTGGACTTTGGAGATTTTTTTGGCTCTCTGTGTGGGTGGCTCTTGGATTTTTGATTTTTGATTTCTGGTTTCTGGACTCCTTCTTCTTAGAATGGCCCCCTTTTTATAGGCTCTTGGTAGCCAAGGGGTGGGTTTATGAGCAATGATGGCATTGATGCTCCATGATGAGGAGGAGTTACAAGTTTTTATTTCTTGATTTTGTAACTCCTTTTGCTTGGCTTGTTGGACTTGTAACTCCTTTTTCCTTGAATCTGATTGGGTCGTTCAAAATAATGAGTTAATGATCGTATTAAGTTGTCATGAAACGGGTCATTTAACTTCATTAATTGGTTACTAGGGCGCTCGAAGAGTAGCGGGCCATGCCGCGTCTTTTGGAATTCTTCTTGCGATGATCGCTGATGGATCCACATGTTGTTTGATGTCGGATGGCGATGCAACTTCAGGCATTGATTGATAATAGCGGGCCGGTGACATCTGTCTTGTCAATTTCTCGATCGATCGGGCAGAAAGTGTACTTTCTTGGTCAACCGGTTGGCGATCTTGGTCAATGATGATTTTATGCTCTTGGTGGCAGATCCGAGATGTTGACGAAGATTAGTCGATTTCAAGCATAAAAAATCAGATTTTTGAAAAATCACAAGGGCTGGAATTCCCAAAATGCGAAAAGAATTGGAAAACGGGCCTTCCGGTGGAAATCCGGCGACCCGGACTTCTAGGGTCATCGGCGACCATAGGGATTTCCCCTTTTTGGTCGCCGTTTCTTCGACCGTCTTTCGATTTTTTTGCTTCTTTTTTTCTCCTGTATTTTTCTTGATATTTTTTCTCATTTAGTGGCTTGATTCTTCTGAAGAAAACCTGATAAGAAGCAGTGCAAACCGAAGTACAAAGTTTCCTATTTTGTGGAAAAGCCGAAGACTTTATAGCCGATTTTCCGTCAAGCGTCAAAACTAGATTAAACGATGTCAAAATGACCTGAAATTTGAGATGAAGCTTCTTGAGCAATAAATAGGACCAAAAATGGACTTTTATTTGAGTTTTAAAGCCGTTTAGGGTCCCGTCGCTGCTCGACTTGATTTTGCTGCGAAGAAGATATCGCGCTTTGATGTGCGGTCAACTGATGTCCGATTGACCTGGAATTTGATAGAGAGCCTATTGGAGTTATTTGGAGACGACCCATTAGCTCCGATTTGGATGTCCGATTTGGATGTCATGGTCCTAGGGTGCTCCACCGCCGGTAGGCTCGATTTTGTTCCCAAGCATCAAAACCTGGTCAAACGTTGTCGGAATGACATGAAATTTGACGTGTAGCCTTTTGGAAACATGTAGAAGCTACCCATGTGCTCTGTTTGATGAGTAATGGCCTCGGTGGTTCTCGCCGCCAGGAGGCTTGATTTTGCTGTTCGAGTGTTGACGGAGGGTCAAACATTGTCTGTTTGACTTGAGATTTGATATGAGGCCTTTTAGAAGTATTTTGAGACCATCGATAGGCTCTGATCGAAGATTTGATGTCTTTGACACTGTCGCCGCCAGGAGCGCCTGTTCAACTACCGGAGAAGTGAAGTTAGACCAAATGATGTTGAAATGGCCCAAAACTTCAGGTGTATCCTCCTCTTGGCTGTTTTCAAGGATCTTGCAATTTTTGTTTGATTTTAACAAGATCTGATGCTTGAAGCAGCGTTCGCCTGTTTGTGATAGGATGCAGCTCCATGTTGCTTTGATGTTGAGAATGTGTGAAGAGGCAAGGTAACATTTTTGGTGTCAACAGTCATGTGTTAGCTCAATGATAGCCAGCTTGGTGACGTTCCTTTCCCTAACGAACTGCTTCCGGGTCCACGAGATCTCATCCATTTTGGATTTGACCTCACTGGAAGGCTTCAAAAACATCTCATTAAAGAAGTCACCATTTGGGAAGCTCTTGGTCTCAGTCCACTTGTTGCCCAAAGCAATGACTTCATCAACAAAAGCCTTGGCACTTACAATGTCCAGACCGACTTCTTTGTTATTAGCAAGAATGTCGTGCACATGCTTGATCATGCCGAAATCAGCTTCCAAGTAACCTGAAGAGAGAGTCTCGATCCATGAGCTCAAAACTCTCTTCAACACCTTCTTTGCATACTGAAGAGACGGCCCAGATGAGGACTTGCCATGCTCCGGCGTCCGACTGCCCATGTCATGTCCCTTTGGAGGAGTAATCAATAAGCTCTTTCCAATTGAAGAAGTTGACTCATCATGAGGTTTCACCCCTGTCGCGTTGAAACTAGTAGAAGAAGCCCCTACTTTTGGATTGGCTGCGGTATCTCCTGTTCTGGCGCTGAGGAACTTCTCCTGCTGCTTCACAATCTGTCAATAAAAGACGAAAATGTATGAATATGATCTTTTCAAAAATTAATATCGAGATTATTACAACAAAATATATTCTTCGATGACCAGCGGAATACTTTCTGCCTCCATGAGCTCATCCGAAGCATTGTCAAAGGTTGCATCCATGGATGGCTCGAAGTCGTCAGAATCCTTTGGCAAGTCAGCTAATAAGAAAACAAAGCAACATGTTAGCAAATGATAGCACAGACAAAAAAGGAGGAAAAGCAAAAGAAATCATAATAGGTGAAGGATTTAGATCCACTCCAGAATCCCTTGGTTCTTCTTCAGATGCCACAATTGGATCTGTCACCACTTCATCGGCCGGAATCTCAGGCATCACCAAATCATCATCTTCTGCTAAAAGAAAGAAAGCAGCGGATCAAAACAAAAAAAAAAATCACTCATAAACGAAAAGAAGTGGCAAAAGAAAGAAGGAGGATCATACCATCACCAGTAATCTCCTCTTCTCGGCTCCTCTTCTCTGGAGGCTCATCAACATCACCTGATACTTCCTCAGCAATGGTAAGAGGGACTTCCAGATCAGGAGAGTCTTTATGTCGTCTCTTATTACAGTGTTGCCCTCTCTTCCTCTTGCTTCTATGGGTCGGTCTGCTCGAAGAACGCGCCCCGCTATCAAATTCAGGACTTTCACTTAACTCCTCACCAGATGGTTTGCTTTTCCGAGTGGACTCCGTGGAAGCCTTTTTCCGCTCCGCTTGCATCCAAGCGTAGATTTCGGCCTCCTCCTCCACCAGCTGTTTCAAGACCTCACCAGGTATCTCTTGTGTAGCTCCTGATCTGATGACGTCCTGATCACCGAAAAAGCCTATCTTAAGCTTCTCTCCAGAAAGGAAAGCCAAAACTTCCTCTCGTCGGACGCCATCTGATTTGCCAAGATCCTTCCCAGAAGACTGCTTTATATCAAGCTCCTTCTTGGAAAGCCCCCGGAACACCGAAAAGCTCTCCACGAACCATTTTGTGAAGCCAACACTCCAGAAAATGGGCGACTCAGGATAGGAAATCATGGCGGTAGTGTCCTCTGCACGGTAAAAGGTGTTGGAAGTAGGTGGGCCTCGTGGATAGGTTTTCAAAACTTTTTGACCCACTTGACTCAGGGATCAAGTACACATAAGGCCATAAACCATATACAGGATGCAATCCCTCCATCTCAACAATCATGTACAGTAATATAACCTATCTAAAAGATAGAAACCAACAGCACCATGCAACAAAATAATCCACAACAAGTAGAGAAACAGATTATACATTTGGAGACCGGTAGTGCTCTCATGGAGAAGAAGACAGTTAAGCTTGTGTCAAGAACTCTTCTTGAACCAATTAGGATCTCCAAGACCTTGTTGTCTTCCACGCTATGACCCTCTATCAGATCTCTTTTCTCAAGAAGATTGGTGGAAACTTCAAGAGAAAACCTAACTAGAAACTCAAGGAACTAGAAGAGAACTAGAAGAGAAAGAGAGGACTTGTGCAACACTTGAATAAAAAGGGGATGGGCGTGCTTCTCCAATGCTGGACGTCCTAGCCCCTTTGCACCCCTTTTATAGCTTGGCAAACCTCCTCTTTTCTTATTTGAAATAGAAGTCCAACTCCCATTACAAATTAACAACTTTCCCTCTTTTCTAATTATTATAGAAGTCTCACTTCCACAATAATTAGTAAGCTTACTATTACCACTATTAGAAGTCCTACTTCAAATAGAAATAGTAACTTTCTAATTCCTTCCTCTTAGAGTTCAAGTAGGATTAGTATCTTTCCAGTAACTTGGGCTAGCGTGGGGACCACTAGGGATTCCATAGAAAGCTGGCTCCAAGTGGGACACCACGACCCCACATTTCATGTGTAATCCGGGCCTACAGTTTATTGCAAATAATACCACTATATAAATGCAATTGCACTCCAGTCTTAGGAATAAATACAAAGAAGACCCTAAACTTCTCGATTACCACAAGTAGGCCCCTCTATCAATATCCATGGATCAATTGGATCAAATCTGTCTCTTCCAATCTTAGATCCACATCTTATTATCCTTGAGCCCCAATTAATCACAGTGATCATCAGTACCATCCAATTATACTTTATTAAGCTAAGAAGTTTTGCATTGGATTTTGACAATCGGTTACAATTTTGAAAGGCAGTTACTCTTTTTTAAAATCTTTTTAGTTTTCTCCACACTTATCTCCAACTACTTTAAAACCACCACTCACGTCTCCTCCCACTAATCCACTTTTAAAAGTTTCACTTCTCCTTCTCTGTAATACCTCCCTTACTATTCAGAACTCAATTCCCTTTCTTCTTCAATTCATCTCTTTTCTCTTTCCTTTTTATCCCATTAGCTCATAAATTACATAAACATGTGCTTTGATAATAACTTTTTATTATTTTCTTTTCTTTTTTTTCTACAATTTATAGATATTTTTTAATGCATAAACGCTGACAATACCCGTGCTAAGCACGGGTTATTATGCTAGTTAACTCTTAATCGAGATGGGTGCGCACTTACTAATGACAAATCCATTAACTGGCACAAGGGGATAATATAGATAGATTCCATCTTGACCATTCAATGTTCCCACAGTCCTACTACCACGTATCCAAGACACCGATGTATTGACCTACAGTCGGCCTCACTCATTGGTGATTCAAAGCAAATGAATAGATAGAAATTTGAGTTTATCAATGTCTCATGATTGAGAGCCTATTGTTAGGGAGTTATGAGAGTAGACCTTAAACTTGAGACAATATTCCATAAGGTGCTTCCCATGGTCCTTCAATATATCCAATGTACCAGCACTGTGATCCAGAATCTTACATTCTGGTGATCGAGACAAATCACACTATCTTATAGTGATCAAAGTGCTGCAACTTATTAGATGAGATACCGAGTCTCATCACTAGTTGTGAAGATATTTAAGTATAAGATTTATGACACATGTTTCCTGTGTGTGGATCTCATCCATACACATATATCACATCTAATATACTAATGGGACCCGGTTCATCTCATGAACCATCATGTCATATGTGTTGGTCATGTGTATTAAGTAGTAAAACATCATTCATCTCATGAAAGGAAATCATGACTTTATTGATAAATAAAGAAATTAATCAATTTATTACATCAATTGATGGATTGAATCCATACAATCTAACAAAAGGCCCATGCATTCCTCCCAGCCTGCAAACCTCCAAAATGCTTCACCATGCTTAAAGACGCTCCAACAACGCCTTGAGAGAAGCCTAACTGCAACGCAAAACATGTCGCGACCTCGGACCGAGACCCGGGCCCGCGACGATGATGAAGATGATTGCTTACATTTTTATAATTTCCCACAGGTTCCCGCGGTGAGGATTCCGAGATACGAAAATCTAGCTCACACGATGAAGTATGCGGAAGCGTGTAGCAAATCACATCACAACAAGTCATGAATAATAATTTATTCAAGTGCATGAGTAAAAAAACATCAAGACCAAGATATCATAAGTAGGAAATATAATTTAACATTCCCATCATAGTTCAAGTTACAAGGTTAATTGAAAGTATGTTAAGTTTGTTACATCCCAAGATAAGAGGCCAACAAAGGCCAATACAATACCAAAAATATACAAGAACCCAAAACATGTTGAACCGAAACTCAAGGTCCCGCCTGACGTCTAGATGACGTCATCGGGCTACCACTCACGAGCTAGGGGTGGCTCAACAGCCTCCTCCGAACACTCCTCCTCAAAGGCAATGTCACCTGCATCTGGGCACCAAAACAACAAGCATCAAACACGACGGTTTAGCAGGTAATCAATTTAGGCATGAGCATGAAATAACAAATATTTAACGAAAACATATTAAAACAATTTACTGAACTTAAAACGATTACTTGACTGAGGTACGTTTCAAGATAAAAACAAACTAGCATGAATACTTATATATCATGGATAGTAAATCCACAAAGAGCCATCCTTTCTCTATCATATATAATGAAAAGAGCAAGCACGCACGACGAACACAATGTACATAATAATAAACAAGACACGATTCCCACAAATATGGGATTCCTGTTGCGGAACCGGACACGCACGATGTGTAATAAAATACAATACTAATCTGCAGATAGTCCACATGTTTAAGGACCCCCGAACAGTGGATCAGACTAAAAGGGCAGTCCAAGCTCAGTGGTGTTCACTTAGATCCATGAATGCACAAAACACGCAAAACACATTTTAAACAAGTCGAAACAAAGGGGAGAAATCACTTGTCGAAACGGGACAAGACATGACTAGCAAAAGGCATAATTAATATGCATAACAAGCTTATCAAGTGATCCCCTTTGATTCCTGAAACAAATCTTCAAACAAGCTTATACTTGAATTTCAAAACAAGTGCACGATCATACTTATTGTATCAAAACTAGAATACGAGAACAATGTCTATATCAAGCACATGTAAGGACCTTTGGTTGACCCTTGTGTAATTGAAACCTAAATGTTGGAATTTAAAAGAGAATCGGTGCCCCCGAAGATAAAAGACAGTTCGGGTTATCAAGTGCACGATATCAGGTTAAAGGTCCCTTAACATATTATGGTTTTCACTCTTACAAAAATTCTTCAAAAACAGGGCATTTTGCCAATTTCGGTCAGATCGCGGTCACCTGTCGGCTAACCGAAATGGGGGGTGTCGGCTAGCCACCAGTTGACCGGCATGCTGACTGCTGGAAATCCAGATCATAAATACAACATTCTGGAAAAGGAACCGATGGAATTCGGTTGGCTCGTGGTTAACCGAGGTGGTGCAGTCCGGTTAGCTGCCAGCTGACCGACAACTCATAGACGAGATGCGAGCTTCTGGAAATGAAACCGCCAAAGCTCGGTTGGCTCGCGGTTAGCCGAGGTGGTGCAGTTCGGCTAGCCGCCAGCTGACCGACGGCTGACCGACACTGCACGGGCAGTGCATTTTAAGTCAGATTTTCACACTTCTTCTTCTCTTTTTCTCATTTCTGAAGCACCTGCACTTCCCTGAGCCTTCATGTTCTCGAAGGGATCAATCCACATTTTCACTCAATCCACAAATCTAAAACATCACATGAGGAAAACTAAGGAAAACATATAATGAAGCTTAGTGACAAAACTATGAAATTTCAAAGTTATATTTGCAAATCTACAACAAACATGTAACATTTAACCTATAAAGATTACTTGCCTTAGCTCAAATGCCAAACAACTCCTCTTCTTCAAGTACACCTATCCAAGAGCTAGGCCAAATACTACAAAATCCCCATGAAACCCATTTAAAACTCACCCAAATTTGCAAACAAGAAACCCATTTTAAAATGGGTGTTGAAAGCTAGAAAAATAAGATCTTTAGGAGTCAAAAGGACTCCATAGAAGAGATGGGTTTGAGCTCTTACCTAGAGATGCCCAAACAAGAAGAGATGAAGATAATGGAGAGCTTGCCCAACTTTAGATTTCAAGAAAATGGCATCAATAGAAAGCTTGGGATGAGAGGAAGAGAATGGTAGTCTTGGAATTTCATTTGGAGATCTCTAGCTCATGAATACAAGATGAGGAAAGTAGACGAAAAAGGAGTTTTTTCTTGAGCTTGATCTTCTAGGGTTGCAGAATTTTGGGAATGGATAGGAGGAAGAAGAAAAGGGGGAATGGATAGGAGGAAGAAGAAAAGGGTGACTTAAGTACTTTTCAAATGGGGCCTAATAGGTCTAATTCTTGTATGGATGAAAACATGATCTTGCGGGCCTCGATTGAAGTTGACAAAGAAGGATAAAATGATCCTTGAAAAATCTAGTTTCCAAAAAGTATAATTTTGACATGGTTTTAGGATTTCAAAATTTGTGTCCAGGTTTGGGTGTGAAAAGACAATTTTATCCTTTTGGGCCAAAACATGGGTTTCTGGGCTTCAAACACAGACGGGCTAAAAATAAAAGTTATAGATAATCATAAAACCATTCAAATGAAATCGAAATCACGATTAACACAAAAATCAGCACGATCATCCCACGCTTGCAAGTGCACCCAGGTCTTCTTGAGTGCGTCTAACTAACATAAACATTCTCAAAATTCCCAAAGCTATGTCTAGGACTAAAACCAATTACTTTCTAACCCAAAGGTAACTAAGCCCACTTAGGACTAAGCACACACTAAGAATACACTAATCGGGTAAATCTTGGGTTGTGGTTTAACAAAACGTGAGGGGACATATGGCTGGATGTCGACAAAAAGATGTCTACGGTACACCATTGTACCAACTCATATGTTAAAAAGCCACATCTTCTCTGCGTTGGTCAAAGAATAGTGACTTCCCAACCCTGCCCTAGTGGAATCACGGGAGACACAAAAATCAAAAGCCTTCTTCTGCAGACCCGGAGAAAGCTTCACTGGAGACTGCCAAATCTCAACATCTCTGAACCGTCGGACTCTCAAACAGGTAGACAAAAGAGATTCGGAAACGGCTACTCCTCTAGCCAACCAAGTAATGAATGGATCATCATCCTGTGCAGCACCCAACTGATGGAACCTAGGGCAGTGGTATACATACCACAAATAGAAAATATGGGTTGAAAATACCCTATTCATGGGGAGCCCAAGCAGAACAAGGAAAGCAGCAGCCTGCAGTTCAGTACGTAAATAGGAGTAAAGAGCAGGTACCAAAGCCATCTGCTCTCCGAACGCCATCTGACAAGCCGGAAAAATGCAATGCGGCCTGATGTGCGTACCATATCCTCTAGCAAAAACAACCTCACCAAGCCAGTAAGTGAGGTAAATCGCAAGATCCCTCCTCAGTGCAATGTTAGTACAAATGGCATTTGTACCCTTGAAGAAGTTATTTAAATCTCCCCGCATGACAGAAGTCTTCTTCGAACCCGGATTCTTAGCTCTGGGTTCCCGGGTCATACTGTCGGAAATCTCTCTATCAAAGAAGTTGGAAGACGAAGAATTAAAACTCTTCCAACTGCTGCACTTGACTTTCGAGCCCTCCTTCTCCTTAAAAAAATCATAGAAGGCAATGAGCTGAAAGTATAAAAGCTGAAATTCCTCAGACTGCTCTTCGAGGACACTGTCGATAGGCATGAACTCCTCATATAGTTTGCCAAGGATAGGCAGCCCAGTAATGGCACTCAACTCAGTCAAAGAAAAACCAATTTCACCATTCGTAACAACGAATGTGTTTGTTTGTGGAAGAAAAGACTCCAACATGGCCATGAAGGCCTCGTCGGAAAATATCACAGTCTCCCTAAAAGCACGGACCGCGTCGAAGATCTCGGCCTCCTTCAGAATGACACCACCAATCTGCAAGATGTGATCAATCCACGACTTCCAATCTGAGTTAGCGTTGAAACGACCATGAACCCGGAAGGGTTTTACCCAATTGCTACTATCACCCTTGAAAATGCCAAGGCCCACCGGTCTTAAATCGACCAATGGATGATCTGAACCTTGGTAGCCACTAGCTGACATAAGCATGTCCATACAGACATTCGACTTCTTTGCATAACCAGAAGGGCTGCCAACAAAAACCCCGATCTTGATCACATTAGTCCTTTTCACCCAGCTCGGAGGATCTTCCCTCTTAGGGCATGTGGGAGAATGGCTCATGATCGAGATAGTGTGATCAAAGGTCGACCGGGTAGAAATAGTTCTCTCCTCACCATCTGCCATGTAAGAGAACTGAAAACATCTCCTGTGGTATGTCAAGTCATGAGGGACTGCGTCATCAAAGAAAAAGGTAGGCTTGGGCATTGTTGACACCAAAAATGTCGCTATCTCCCTTCAACACCAAAAGCTACATGGAGCCACATCCTGCCATAAATAGGAAGGCGCCACTTCAAGCACCAGATCTTGTCAGAATCAAACAAAAACTGCAAGATCCTTCAAAGCAGCCAAAAGAGGGGTACACATGAAGTTTCGGGCCATTTCAACATCAGTTAGCCTAACTTCACTCCTCCGACAGCCAGACAGGAGCTCCCGGCAACGACAGTGTCGAAGACTTCAAAATTTCGATCAGAGCCTACGGATGGTCTCAAAATACCTCCAAAAGGCCCCATGCCAAATTTCAAGTCAAACGGACGACGTTTGACCCTTCATCAACTCTCGGAAAGAAAAAACAGGCCTACCAGCGACAGAGCACCCCGGAATCATGGCATCCAAATTGGAGCTAATGGATCATCTCAAAATGACTCCAATAGGTCCCCTGTCAAGTTTTAGGTCAAACGGACATCGTTTTGCCTAGTTTCAAAACTCGACATTTTCCTCGAGGTGAAATCAAGGCGAGCATTTGCAGGACCCCAAAAGGCTTCAAAACTCAAACCAAAGCCCATGGTTGGTCTTACTTACTACTTAGGAGGCTCCCTGTCAAATTTCAGGTCAATCGGACATCGGTTGACCACAAGTCAAAGCTCGGCATTTCTCTCATGGCGAAATTAAGGCAAGCATTTGCGGGACCCCAAAAGGCTTCAAAACTCAAACCCAAGCCTATGGCTGGTCCTATCTACTGCTCAAGAAGCTCTACGTCAAAATTCAGGTCATTCCGACATCGTTTGGCCTAGTTTCAATGCTTGACAAAAAAATCGGCAATACCGCACAACAAAGTCTTCGGCTTTCCAGAGAAATAGGAAACTTTGTGCTCTGATTTGCATGGCTTCTCATCGGGTTTTCTTCAAGAGAATCAGGCCAATAAATGAGGGGAAATGTCAGAAAAAATACAGAAGAAAAAAGAATGAAAAAAGATCGAAAAACGGCGAAGAAAAGGCGACCGAACGGCGGCTGAGAAATGGGCCCAAAGCCATGGTCACCGGCAACCTTGGCCCATGGTCGCCGACGACCATGGCCCAGGGTCGCCGGCCCATGGTCGCCGGCGACCATGGAATTCCGGCGACCCAAAAGTCGCCGGAAACCCCTTTTTTCGGGTCTTTTTCGCGTTTCGAGTTGATTGGCCCCTGTGATTTTTCCAAAATCTGATTTTTCGTACATGAAATCCGTCGATCTTCGTTAACATCACGGATTCGCCGCCGAAATCATTGGATGATCATTAGATGCCTCGAAATCGCCAACCGGCCGACAAAGAAAGCACACTTTCCGCCCGCCCGATCGTGAAATCGACAGGACAGATGTTGCCGGCATGTTGATATTAATCAATGTCTGAAATTGTATCGCCATCCGACATCAAACAACATGTGGATCCACCGGCGGTCATCGCAAGAAGAATTCCAAAAGACGCGGCGCGGCCCGCGACTCTTCATGCGACTTGGTGACCAATTAATGAGGTTAAATGATCCGTTTTATGACAAGTTAATGCGGTCATTAACTCATTATTTTGGACGGCTCAATCAAAAGCAAGCAAATGGGAGTTACAAGTCAAAGGATTTATGGCATTAAAGCCATGAAACTCCTCCCATGATGGGGATTAAAGGTAATTAAAAGCTCATTATTCTCCATCGGCCAATCAGATTCAAGGAAAAAGGAGTTACAAAACAAATACTTTAAAACTTGTAACTCCTCCCATTATGAGCATTAATGCATTCAATGCTCATAAACCCTCCTAAATGGCTACCAAAGGCCTATAAATAGGAGGGCATTCCAAAGGGAAAAGGGATCAGAAAAAAGGAGACGAAGAACGGAAAAAGAATCCAGAGAATTGCCAGGAAAATCCAGAAATCCTGCAACTCTGCTGCAAGACCACCAAAAGGTGATTGAAGCACCCATGGGGGGCCACCCCCCCAAGGACCTCCCTTCTTCTACCAACATGGCTAAAACGTGGCTTTTCAGCCCGTTCACTTAGCTTTTTATCGGATATAAGACCTTCTCTTGGTCTTTGTCCTTTAAAAATCTGAGGTTAAAAAGCCAAGCCAAGAATCCAAGCATCGTGTTCTCATCTGCATGGACGATGGAGGAGCCCATACATGACTCGCGACCGTCGATCTGAACGTGTCCCCACAATCGAATGAGAAGTCAGATTCCTTTTCTTGATTTCTAATGTACTTTATTTTTTTTTAGAGACAAAAATCACAACTCTTGTCTTTCATAATGGATAAGACTTGTAAAATCGCCTTTCACGGCAAAAAATTGCCTTTTACGGCAACAAATGAAATCGCCTTTCACGACATATAAAAAAAAACCTTTTGTCTCTTTTCTTAAAATATGTGTGCAATGGGAAACTAGAAAAAGTTTCATTTCCCCTTTCTAATTGTGAAGGTGGATCTTCGGATCACCGTTTCTAAATTCCAAGTGGAAAAGTGAAATTGGCATACCCGTACAAAAAAAAGAAAAGAAAGATGTTGTTACCCTTTACTTTTCTTCTCCTCCCCTCCGCCGTACCCCGAAAGACCCGGGGCGGAGGCAGCGGGAGAGAGGGAAGAATCGGGTCCATCAGGCATGATGTTCTGATCGTCCATGACCCAAGGACGACTGCTTACCGTAATCTTGTAGAATTCCTCATCCTTGAAAGCCATCAACTGCTGTCTCGCCTCATCATGGTTGAGGGAATCACACTCTTCCAAGTTCCTCTCGACGTACTGGACCTTCTCCCAGGCCTGCTATATGGCCACATCAGAAGATCTGGTAGAACGGCGAGGTGCATCAGTAACAAGCTCTTTGCCCTTGTTCGTCTTGGAGGAACTACCTGCAAATGATGGAAAAGAAAAGATCAATCATCACCAAAATGATAGAATTTTGCTAAAAAGTTCTAGCAAAATTTTGGCATGGTTCCGGGGCAATTCCGAAGAAAAGGGAAACACCCCGAAAAAGATAGGAAGCTTGAAGATGAGCTCAACACCACTACAAGCTCATAGTCAGTGGAAGATTCTAAAGAAGGTTTGAACTCAAACATTACTGCGAGATCAAGCCAGTCTTATCAAATTTCCGCAAAATTGGAAAAGGGCTCAACATTGCTGTGAGCTCCAAACTCCAAAACTTGCAAAGCTCCTCAAAGATCCCGCAAGACTAAGGAAGGGCTCAACATTGCCGCGAGCTCCAAATTCCAACACTTGCAAAAGATTTACAGGTATGCATCATCATGCTTCCAAATCAATTTACTAAAAATCATGCATCAAAGAAAATCATCATGCATTAAATGCTAGGAAAACCTTACACCAACGCTTGACCAATTCCATCCCAACTTGGTCAAAATCAATCAAACTTTGTCCAGGTCAAAATTCATGTTGGCTTGACCTATAAACTCTAGCCTTTTGGTTGATGCAAAAAAAAAAAGCATGAAGTACATCTTGAAATTGCATAACCTCATTATCATGGTGAGTAAAAAGAGGAAAAAAAAAGAGAGAGAGAAACCTTTTAAAAAAAAACGTGAAAAAAACATGCAAAAAAAAGAGAGCACGGATAAAAAAAAGAAGAAAAAAAAAACGAGGGAAAACGAAAGATAAAAAAAAAGAGAAGGAAAGAAAACAAAAGGAAAGAAAAGGAAAGTTTTCTATTTCTACATGGGATTTCTTGTGAAGGAAGAAAACTTACTTGAAGCCATGGATGGAGAAGAAAGAGAACTTGAAGATCTTTGAAGAGAAGTTCTTGATCCTGGAGCACTCTTGAAGATTTTTGCAAAAAAGAAAGCAATAAGAGCAAGAGATCCAACCTCCTTTGCTTTTATAGAAGAGAGCAAACCGAAAGAGGAAAGGAGGAGAAAACCAAGGAGGTAAATGCTAAAAATTAGCGACCTTCCCAAAAAGAAAGGAGATTTGAGATATTCTCTCCTAAAGAGAAGATTCTTTGAGAAATTCTCTCCAAAAAGAAAGGGAATGGGAAATATTCTCTCCCAAAGAAAGATATTTTGAGAAAATCTCTCCCAAAATCAAGGAAACTTGAGAGATTCTCTCCAAGTAAGGATATTTTTAAATATTCTCTACCCAAAGGACATATTTTTAGATATTCTTTACAAAATGACACCATATGAGATCTAAGACATCTTCAAAGCTTAAGGTCCCATAGGTTAGCCCATATGAGCCAGGTTTGACCACCTAGGTACTAAAAGTGGCTTTTAGTCAAAAAATCCCCTTACAAAAATAAAAAAAAAAAAAAAAAAAAAAAAATGGTTCCATGCCTCTTTTGAGTTGATTGGACCACACAAAAATTTTCTCAAGCTTCACGAGCTTCCAAAAAAATCCGAAACCATCCAACCCCATGCACCAAATTAAGCTAAAATCTTGAAATCAACATTCCACCAAAAAAAAAAAAAAAAAAAAAAAAACCCAAACCACTCCAATGGACCCAAAATTGTCCGAAAGAGTGACAAAAAACCAAACCATGGTCCCCTAACTTGCCATATACACCTTGTTAGGTCATAAGGCAAAAACCAAAAACCAAATTTCGACCCCCTAACCTGCCACATACAGCTTGTTAGGTCACAAGGTCAAAAAAAAAAAAAAAAAAAAAAACCCATCTTGACCGCCTAATGCACCACATAAAGCCTTTAGGTTCTCAAGGTCAAAAGGAAAATCCAAAACCTAAAAAAAAAAAATTCCAAATGTCATTTTCAAAATCTTTGCCTTGAGATGGTACATGATCCTTCTCACTGCCACAAAATTACCCTAGAAGCTCAAAAGGCTACCTTATCAAAAGAAAAATGCTTAAAGACTCTTGGTCAAATCAAAAAGCTCTCCTTCAAAGGTCTCTTTAAGGCACATCGACAGATAAAAGCTATTCGTCACTGTACCTCGAGGGGGCATTTGTTGACACCAAAAATGTCGCTTTGCCTCTTCACACATTCTCAACATAAAAAAGCCACATGGGGATGCATCCTACCACAAATAAGCGAATGCCGCTTCAAGCATCAGATCATGTCAAACTCAAACAAAAACTACATGATCCTTCAAAATAGCCAAAAGAGGGGTATACATGAAGTTTCAGGCAATTTTAACATCATTTGGCCTAACTTCACTGCTCCAATAGCAAAGCTAGATCTCCCGGCGGCAGTGAAGCCAAAGACCCTGACACACAAAACATAGCACACAGGTGGCCTCAAAATGCCATTGGGATTCTCTACATCAAGTTTCAGGCCATTCCGACATCGTTTGGCCCAAAAAAAAGAAACAGCGTAACAAAGTCAGCTCTCCCGGCGGCGATAGTGTCGAAAGCATCAAATCTTCGATCAGAGCCTATGGATGGTCTCAAAATACCTCCAAAAGGCTTCATGTCAAATTTTAAGTCAAACCGACTCAAGCAACAAAATCAAACCTCTCAGCGGCGAGAACCACCATAACCATCACTCATCAAGTAGAGCACATGGTTGGTCCTATCTGCTACTCAGGAGGCTTCACCTCAAATTTCAGGTCATTCAGACATCGTTTGACCTATTTTTGACTTCTGACGGAAAATCGGCAACATAGTCTTCGGCCTTTTTAAAAAATAAGAAGCTTTGTGCTCCGTTTTTCGCGGCTTGTCGTTAGGTTTTCTCCAGGAGAATCAAGTCAATAAATGAGGAAAAATGACAAGAAAAATACAGGAGAAAATAGGATCGAAAAAGATCAAAAAATGGCCGAAAAACGGCAACCGAAAAGGGGAAAAATCCCCATGGTCGCCGGCGACCTTGGAAATCTAGGTCGCCCGATTTCCGCCGGAAGGCCCTTTTCTCGACCCTTTTCGCGTTTCGGGAATTCCAGTCCCTTTGGTTTTCCGAAAATCTGATTCTTGACTCTAAATCGACTGATCTTCATCAACATTTTGGATCTGCCATCAAAAGCTTGAAATCATTATTGATCGCTTTAAGATTGCCAACCGACTGACCATGAAAGCACACTTTCTGCCTGATCGATCAAGAAATCGACAGGACAGATGTTACCGGCCCGTTGGTATCAATCAATGTCTGAAGTTGCATCTCCAACCGACATCAAACAACATGTGGATCCATCGGCAATCATCGTAAGAAGAATTCCAAAAGATGCGGTACGGCCCGTGACTCTTCGAGCACCCTGCTAACCAATTAATGAAGTTAAAAGACCCATTTCATGGTAAGTTAATGCGGTCATTAACTCATTATTTTGAACGGCCCAATTAGATTCTAGGAAAAAAGAGTTACAAGTCCAAGTAATCATGACAATAAATCAGGAAACTCCCCTCATCATGGAGATTAAAGGTGATTAAATACCCATCATTCTCCATCGGCCAATCATATTCAAGGAAAAATGAGTTACAAAATCAAGAAACAAAAACTTGTAACTCCTCCCATCATGGAGCATCAATGCCATCAATGCTCATAAACCCACCTTATGGCCATCAAAAACCTATAAAAGGGGGGTCATTCCAAGAAGAAAGGGTCCAGAAAAAATCCAAGAAAAATCCCGAAGAATTCTCGAAGAAATCTCTGTACAAACAAGCTCTCTTTCTTCAAAGAAACTCTGCTGCAAGAAACACCACAAGGTAATCGAAGTCCCTTGGGGGGCCACCCCCCCAAGGTCCTCTCCTTCTATCCAACATGGCCTAAACATGGCTTTTCAGCCCGTTTACTCGGTTTTTTTATTGGATATAGGACCCCCCCTTGGTCTTTATCCTTTAAAAATCTGAGGTTAGAGCCAAGCCAAAAGAATCAAAGCATCATATGTTTTCATCTGAAGGACGATGGCAAAGCCCATACACGACTTGTGACTGTCGATCTGAACGAGTCCCCACAATCTCCTGATAAGTTAGATTCCTTTTCTTACTTTTCTATTGTATTTTGTATTTTTCTAAAGAGACAAAAAAATCATAATTTTTGTCTTTCATTATTGATGAAATTTGTAAATCATCTTTCACGGCACAAAAAGCGCCTTTTACGGCAAATTCGCCTTTCACGGCAAACAAACAAAATGAAATCGCCTCTCATAGCATTTAAAATTTTTTTTTGTCTCTTTCTGAAAAATATATGTACAATGGGAAGTTAGAAAAAAGAATTGAATTCCTTTCTACTTGTGAAGGTGAATCTCCAGATCACCACTTCAAATTCCAAGTAGAATAGAAAATCTGGCATGCCAGTAAAAAAAAAAATGTTGATGCTCGCTTTTCTCCTTCGTCGGACCCCGGTAGCCCCGGGGCGGAAGGAGAGGACAAGAGCCGGATCCATCATGGCTTACTTGTAGGTTCTTCAAATACACAAGACTAGTTCAAAGGGATCCTCAATGGTGATGGATTTCTCTTCCAATAGTGTCAATGGAGAGCTATCATGGTGAGGAAGAAGATGGTGACATGCATTTCTCAATTTAGCAAGAAGTAGTAGTAGATTGAGATGTAGAGAGGAAGAAAGAAGAAGAACAAGAAGAAGAAGAAGAAGAAGAGGAAGAACCCAAGGCATCCTTCAAGCAAGTCTTCTTTTAATGAAAAGTAGCTAGAAAGAGTAAAGCGGAAAATGGGTTCTCCTCTTATAAGAAGTGAAGCCGGGCCCTACCACTTTACAAACTAGTTGGGCTTAAAACATAGATTTTTGGGCTTCGGATGAATTTGACGAAGAAGGAAGAAATGTTCACCGAAAAATATAGTTTCCAAAAAGTATATATTTCGCGAGTTTTGGAGACCTTGAAAATAGTGTCCAGGTTTGGTGTAAAAAGACTGTTTTGCCCTCAAAGTGAGAAAAGTCGGGTTTCAGGGTTTTGAACGAGAATGAAGTCCACATCAAAGTTGTAGAGCTTAACGAGATGGACCAAACGGAGTTAAAATACAAATTTATGGAAATCTCAAATAATCCCCCATGTTCATGCAAAGCCATTAAAAGAACCCTCAAAGGGTCCCACTAAATCAAGAAGGCACTCAAAATTCCTCAAAGCTATTTAAAAGCTATTCTGATCCAAACTTAATCCAAATCCACTAATCTCACTAAGAGCTAAAATAAGACTTAATTAATACTAATTGCGATCACTCGGGATGTGGTCTTACATCCTCCACCCCTTAGGACATTTGGTCCTCCAAATTAAATCACAACTAACCTTAGGTAGTAGGTGAGGATATTTTTTCTGAACTTGATCTCGTAGTTCCCATGTTGCTTCTTCCGATCCATGGTTTTCCTAAAACACTTTCACCCAATGAATTTTTTGTGTTCTCAGTTCTTGTTCCCTTTTATCATTGATCTGTATAGGCTTCTCAACATATGTTGCATCTTCTCGGATTTCCAAAGGTTCATGATGGAGTACATGTGATGGGTCGGGGACGTACTTCTTTAGCATCGACACATAGAAGACATTGTGTATGCCGAAGAGTTCGGGTGGTAAAGCTAATCTATAAGCCACATCACCAATCTTGCTCACAATGTCATAAGGTCCAATGTATCTCCGGGATAACTTACCTTTCTGTCCAAACCTCAACGTTCCCCTGGTAGGTGACACCTTCAAGAAAACTTTATCTCCTTCTTTAAACTGTAAATCCCTTTTGTGAGAGTTTGCATAGCTTTTTTGTCTACTCCGGGCAACTTTTAGACGTTCTTGGATCAACTTGACCTTATCACTAGTCTCACTCACAATGGTCGGTCCATGGAAGCTGCGAACGCCTACTTCTTCCCAACACATAAGTGTCTTACACATTCTGCCATACAAAGCCTCAAAAGGCGCCATCTCAATGCTTGCGTGGTAACTGTTATTGTAAGCAAACTCACACAACGGTAAAGTCTCACCCCATTGAGTATTGAAATCTAAGACACAAGCATGGAACATATCCTCAAGGTTCTGAATTGTCTTCTCTTACTGGCCATCTGTCTACGAGTGATAGGCTGTGCTGAACTGTAGCTTCGTACCGATGGATTCATGCAGTGTTTTCCAAAATCTCGAGACGAATCTGCTATCTCTGTCAGATGTAATAGAAACTAGCTGTCCATGTCCATTAACAATCTCATTGACAAATAACTCTGCTAAAGGTAACATGTGTTTTTCTTCCCTATTCTCATGAGGATGAAATGAGATGACTTGGTAAGTCGGTCAACAATGACCCATATTGCGTTATTACCTCTGCTGGTCTTCGATAGTCCCGAAACGAAATCCATGGTAATGTGTTTTCCAATTTCCATTATGAGATCTCTAACAGTTGCAACAACCTTGGAGGCTTCTGATGTTCTGCTTTTACCAATTGACATGGCATACATTAAGAGACGAATGCTGCGATTTCTCTCTTTATGTTCTTCCACCAGAATCTGCCCTTCAAGTTCTGATACATCTTTGTACTATCCGGATGCATAGAATACTTCGTACTGTGAACCTCGGTCATGATGTTATTCCTTAAATCTTCAATGTTAGGCACACATAGCTGATCACGATAGTACAAGACTCCATCTACAATACGAAAGTCTGGACGATCTGCTATATGCTCTGAAATCCTGGCCAACTATGGATCTTGCAACTGGTTATTCTTGATCTTCTGGATGAAATAAGGTTTTAACACTGACATGTTATCTAACATCACACCCTTCCTCAGTGGCTGTAGGTCTATTCCAAACTCTTCAAATTGCTCAAAGATACAAGTGCCACTTAGATTTGCTAAGCCTATTGATTTTCTGCTCAAGGCATCGGCAACTACATTTGCCTTCCCTGGGTGATACTTGATTGGAAAGTCATAGTCTTTAATATATTCCATCCATCTCCTCTGCCTCATGTTCAGCTCCTTCTGAGAAAACAGATACTGTAAGCGGCGGTGGTCGGAATGGACTTCAAACTTCTCTCCATAAAGGTAATGTCTCCACATTTTCACTGCAAACACAACTGCTGTTTCACTGCAAACACAACTGCTGCTAACTCAAGATCATGGGTTGCATAGTTCTTTTCATGATCTTTCAACTGCTAGGATCCATAAGCGATGACTTTTCCATCTTCCATCAACACACAACCAAGTCCAACATTCGAAGCAGCGGTAAAAATAGTAAAACTGCCGCTTCCAGATGGTAAAGTAAGGACTGGTGCTGTAGTCAATCTCTTTTTCAGCTCTTGGAAACTAACCTCACACTGATTTGTCCATACGTATGGTGCATCTTTCCTAGTCAACTTTGTCAATGCACTACAACAAAAATGATTTTTCGCGGCAAATATTCTGCGACGTTTTGAAATTTCGTCACTAAATGGTGCTTTTAGCGACGAAATATTCATCTTGTCGCCTATAAAAAAAATGCAAATTATTTAGCGACGATAATTTTGAATTGTCGCAAAATATTGTCGCAAAATCCTTGGCGCCAAGAAATGGAGTTGGCGCCATCTAGAGGTGAAGTTTTCCCGACTAAACTGTTTATTTGGCGACGTGTTATTTTCGTCGGTAAATATTTTGCACTTTATGTTTATTAAGAATTTTTCGCGACAAAAGCAAGTCGCCGAAAAATTTCTTAAAATTAATCTGCGACGAAATTATTTCGTCACAGAACATATCAAATTTGGAGTGCGCGCGGGTCGTCTTCGCGGGTCATTTTTTGGCAATATTGGGCGACGAAATGAAAAATCGCATATTGGACTTAACATAACCACATCGCAACTCATTCTCTTTCATTTCTTTCAACGAAATCTCTCTCTCTGATCTCTTTCATTTCTCTCAACGAGTTTCTTTTGCAGAGGATCTCTTTATCTTCTTCAGATTTCAAAATCCAAGAGGTAATCTAGTTTTCCCTTCTTTCTCTGAAAATCTCTGGTTTTATTTATGTGAAAAATTTCTTTTGGAGATGCATACGAATCATGTACAGTGATGTTCTTCTTGTTAAGGTTCTGAGAAATCTTCACCCTGCAAGAAGAAGAAAGAGAAGAAAACCCTTCCCTCAAAGAGGTGACAACAAGAAGAAGAAGGAAAAAGAAGTAGAGAAGGGGAAACCTACTTTTGAGGTAAGTGCTTTCTCATTTTTATCTGAAACCTGCTGTTTTTCTATGTTGGTTTTTTTTTATGTTGGTTTCGTTTGAAACAGTAACAAGATTTGTCTTTCTCTTTCTGTGTATTAGTGTATTGGTTTCGTTTATTGAGCAATGTCGATAGACAGTGAGTAATCCCTACACCTCCCCATTGCCAGTAACCCAAGCATTGAAACCTTACACATCTGACCCACTAACAGAAACAGAGTCATAAAAACATCCCTAAATCTATCAGATCTTCCTCTTTCGTTTGGAGGTATTTCTTCTTACCTTCGTTTAAATTTTCTTTTTCTCTTTTTATGTGGTGAGGGATCTACAATTCAGGTGGGCTTGAGCAAAGAACAACGAGTCCTAATTTCTGAAGAAGTGCAGGGCAACAGTTCTATAGTTTGTGCCTAAATATTGATTGACAAGAGACTCAATGAGATAATATGTTTATCTAGCATGAGCAAAGAACATTATTCCAGTCCTGATTTCTGAACAAGTGCAGGGCAACAGTTTTACCGTGTGTGCTTAAAAATGGTTTAACAAGAAACAGATTGAGTGGGATTCAGGATGTTTACTTGTGAAAAATATTTAGCATGCAAACTTTGCCACAATGGTCATTTGAACACAAAATAAAATGCAATAAATGCCATCACGCAAGAAAACAGATAAGCTTTTGGGTTAACATTGATTTATTTTTGTCTGGGTACAATGGCAGTGGATGATTCAAGGACCTGAAATTAAAAGGCTCAAGGTCCATGCCAAGGAGCACAAAGGTGGAATTGAGCGTAATGCCTCAAAGTCATCAGATTTCTAAGTCTTCAATACTCAGAACTCCAATGTACATGCACAGATGAAAGTTGGTTGCTTTCATAACCATACCACATAGTTACTGAAATTACAACCCATGACCAGCATTTAAGCTCATCAAAATCACACATTTGCCAAAAAGCATGTTTGTAAAGTGACGACAAAAAAGCTATTTGGAGGTGTTTTAGGAGCTTCTATTTAAATTTTGACAAATCTAAGTTCTGGTGTGAGAGAAATAGTTAGGATTTTTTTACAGGAGTATTAAACTAAGGCATAACAAATCTTCAGAATATATTACAAGTCACAACTATGCTGTTTGTTATTAGGGCTGTTCACATTATGAACACTTGAACAAATTTTTCTTAGCATTAGTAGCTTTTGAAAATATTGGAAGATTGCAGCCAAAGTAACTATGAATCTCTTGCATGTGGTTTAAAATCTTAATATGTCTGATGGGATGGCCGCCATCACTAATGAGAGAATGCAAGAAGTTTTTCTCTATGGATAGGTAATATGACTTGAATATGGAACCTTGTGAGGTTGGGACAAGGACAATGAACACCTTCAACTGTGCTACAGAGGCTACAGAGAGTTTCATTGACTGAAGAATCATAGTTTTGGGGTGTATGTAGAAATACAAACCTGAGGTCTTATCCGGTGCACATGGTGTTGGGCCATTAAGTAATCTATTTTTAATCCTAACCATCTATCCTACTTAACTAATATAAAAAAGATTACTTAGTAGAAGTCCTTACACAACTCAATTACTTTAACACACAAGAAAATAGACACTAAAAGTTTCTAAAGAGATTCAAATTTGAATTGGGTGTCCCATGTGGATTGAGATTTGACCTGACTTGCTTCATTTATCCTTGCCTCTTACATCTTACAAAGTTATCCCAACACATGTTTTGTAATAGATGAGGATTCCATGAGGAATTTACAATTGCAGATTTGAAGATCTCACTGAGGATTTGTATAGCTGAGGGTTTCACGTTGATATTGGTTGCATCGGTGTGTATAACTGAGAAAAATTGGTATTGGTGAGTAAATCCCTAAAACTAAGGATTTCAAAATTGAGGATATCCATTGGGCCAAATCCTTGAGGATTTATAATTGCCAAACATGGATTTTCCAAATCCACAAGAAAATTGGTGAGGAATCCCCTCTGATTTGGTTGCCAAACATGAACTTAGATTTCCCTTTGGAGACTTTTTAATTATCATCTTGCTTGCAGGAAGTCATTGGGTGTGCTGCATTATGAAGGATGTGGACCCATGTATTATTGTACTTGTAGAACTAGTAATGGAGTGTGAATATGGCCCAGCTTTAGACGCCCACCATGGGCCTGGTTATGACTTATCTGGGCTTAATTAGATTGTCTAAATGGAGGGCTTGACGATAATTTTGTGAATATGTTAGTGTAGGATGGACAAAGTCAGAACAAGCTAATGAAGATTATGTGATCGTTCGGTGCAACATCAATTACAGGGACATTTTTGTAAGGCAACAATAATACCTACACTATTGCAAGGAGCTGAATGTTATCTTTGGAAACAATACAAAGCTGCAGGCGACGAAGAAACCATAAGAAAATGTACATGTGGCCAGGATGTGGATGTTAAGATTGATTTATGGACTAAAGGAAAGGATATAGTATATAATTGGAAACATATAGGTGGCTTGAATAAGAGAAGAGAGAAGGAATGTCATCTGAGATGGTTTTTCCATGCACTTAGAAGAGCATAACAGCCTTTCTGCAAAGAACAAAAGTGTTGCAAGTACAAGGTACTAGGACAGGGGGAGACAAATTAAGTCTTGGAAGGTAGAGTTAAGTGTTAGGTTGTGTGGTGACAAAGAACATAACTTGTGAAGACATAATGAGTGGAAAATATAACTAAGGAAGTAGACCTCAAGAGATAAGGTGTCAATGATCATGATGATGATGACAGCTCTTTTCATGTAAAAACAGCAGCAAATTATTTTTCATAAGTTTCTAGTGAATTTCCATAGATATCCTTTTTACTAACTGAATGTAATGTGTTTGTAGTTGTTTCGAAACTAAATCTTTACAATCGTAGAGTTGGTGAATTTAGTGACAATGACCTGCCACCAAACAAAAATGCCTAACAGGCTGTCTGATGCTGCACCACTAAGCAAAGGAACAAAAACAAGTACTTGAAATGATGAGTGTCTGATGTTTTCAATTTCCACACCCTCAAGAAATAATTAACATTCCTAATTTAAACTTTATATATAAAAATAAAATTCTCTGGGTATTCAAGAAGTATAGATTCCACTATAGCCGAATCCTGATTGATACAATGAGGCTTTATTGATATATTTTTCTTACCAGATGAGGGCCCAAACCCATGCCCGAGATTCGAAACATTAAATCCTAATACACGTAAAAAAAAAAAGACCGTTTACACACAAGAAGAAAATACATGAGATAAAATCCCGTATGGAAGTTTATAACTCTAGGATAAGATCCCTGCTCAGATCTTTATATGCAGATCAAGAAATCCAATTTGATACCTAGTTCAAGACCATCCTCCCACTGGGCCATTCCTTTTGTTTTCAAATTTATGTCCAATTTAGCACCACATTTGCATTCAATCAAACAGTTATCAAAAGGAAGAGAAAAAAAAAAAAAAAAAACATACTACAACATTGGTAGACCATTTCATTTGATAAAAGAAGAAGATAAAATACAAACAACTTTAATTACTAGCTACTTAATTACATGTTACACTCTGAAGCTCTTCATCTAAAACAAGAAGAAATACTACCAAAATCTTTTTCATTTTCTTCTCTTTCATGGCCAAATTAAATCAGCAGAAACTTTCATCTCTAAGAAGTCCTCGGCGAATTCTCCGTCGCCGGTTTCCGGCAATTTCTTCACTTGCTTTTTGCTGACCCTTTTGGCATTAGAAGAAACCCATGAGGTGGTTGATATAGGAATTGAATTTCCGATAATAGGGTTGGAGTCTTCTGGTTGGAGTAGCTCGGGCAAAAGAAGAACAAGAGAAGCCATGGATGAAATTGAAGTGAAATTTGCTGAAGCTGCAATGTGTTTTTGGAATAAGTTTGGTGTGATGGGGAGGGGATGAAGAGTGGATGTGTATATATAAAGGAATGGTTAGTTTATTCACATAACGTTAGATTTCCAGCAACTGTGTTGGAAAAGTGCTCTGTTTCAAAAGAAGGCAAAGGTCACTGTATCGTGCCGGAAAATAGCAGATTTTTAGTTCATGATATGTACTTTGAAACCCCCGAATTTCGGAAAGAAAATCCATCGGGAAGCTGGTTAGCCAGTGCCCCAAACAGGGGTACTCAGCGGTGTTCCAGCAGATTTCCAGCAACTGTGTTGGAAAAGTGCTCTGTTCCAAAAGAAGGCAAATGTGACTGTATCGTGCTGGAAAATAGCAGATTTTTAGTTCATGATATGTACTTTGAAACCCCCGAATTTCGGAAAGAAAATCCATAGGGAAGCTGGTTAGCCAGTGCCCCAAACAGGGGTACTCAGCGGTGTTTCAGCAGATTTCCAGCAACTGTGTTGGAAAAGTGCATTGTTTCAAAAGAGGGCAAAGGTCACTGTATCTTGCCGGGAAATAGCAGTTTTTTAGTTCATGATATGTACTTTGAAACCCCCGAATTTCGGAAAGAAAATCCATCGGGAAGCTGGTTATCCAGTGCCCCAAACAGGGGTACTCAGCGAAAGATCTAAAACATCAAGAAATATTCAAACATGCAGGACAAAGGTACATAAACCACATCCATAGATGATAAGTATCAAAATACAGTTCACTAGGTACTATCCAAATCTCCTCTTTATTTGGCACCTTGGTTAAAACCTTTCTGTGACAAGCAAAATTTTTTTTTGTCACCTTTGTGTGCGTTCCGTGTCAACATTGATTTTTTGTCACCAAAGGGTGTCACGAATGGTGTTTTTTGTTGTAGTGAGGTTATGTACAGTAATCATACATTCAAAGCCCAAACAAAGGTCACATGCACCTTTACATGTAAAAGTCAAAATTATAAAGCATTCCATAAATCCCTATATAAACAAAGTTCAGCTTGCTACAACCGGTTGTAGTTTCAGTCCCTGTAAAAACAGAAAAAGGTACTACATCAAACAATTTGCAACATCAAATCCATTCTACTCATCCATATGAATTACTTCTTATTTAAGAGAAGAGTATGAGTTAAGCTAACGACATCAACCACAACATTTCAAATAAGGAAAACACCATCAACCTCAATCTACAACCTGCCCTTCTCTTTTGAGAACAAAGAAGAACCCCATAACATGAAAATCAGTGAGCAAGCTCTATTCAATAACAACAAATATAACCAAACTAAGGACTAATATAGACACACAAAATCCTGTTAAATTGTCAGCATCAAACCCATAGAACACAGTGACTAATGCGTAAGGGAGATGATGATAAATAATGGTTGGAAAATATATATAAGAGAAGTACATGTAAACAAATGGGACAAAAATTAAAGGAGTTATACCAAAACCAATATGAAGAATTATACATTAAGAGTGATTAATCAATCATCACTCCATGAGTTAATAAAGACTTGAAGGAAAAAAATAAATAAAGAAGTACTGGGAATAACAGATTATATCAGGTCAAACAACATTCTAACATGAGCAACACATGTCATGCTAGATCACACCAAAGATGAAAGCTACAATGCTACAAAAAGATGAACTGCAAAATTCCTGGTCACATTAAGCTACAAGTCTTATTCTTTTTTTTTTTTTTTGCTGTCCAAGGATGAATAATTATTTAAGTGATGCTGTTACAAGAAGATTGAGCATGAAACACACCAGGTAACTAGCCTATCAAAAACAGAGCAAGATCATAGTGTCTCAGAATTATGTCATTTAACTTGCTGATTTTCTAAGCTGAAAGATTGTCATGATTATCAGATGCTATATTTGATACTTTTGGTTGTATGATGGTCTGTTCTTGTTAAAAAAAAAAAATTGTTTCAGAAAGTTCATTATCAGTTAATCTCGAGTAACCCTGCAAAATCATAGTGGCTTTTTCTTAGACATAGATAATTCCAATACCAATAAATGAACGCCCCATTCAACCAATAACACAAAAGTTCCAATTCAACCAAATTAGAAAAAAAAAAAAAAAAGAAAAAGAAAAACAACTTGCTCCATTCCCAATCTTCATCTGTAAAAGACTCAGATGAGAATCCAAACCTATCAAAACTCCATGATCCATCCAATACCATATATAACTAAGTACAATCACCAAAGCTAGACAAATCTCACCAAAGCTACTAAACAAAATCCCTCCAATCATAGCTCCATTCCAACTCTCAACTTCCCAATTCCAAATCAAAATAAAAAACTAAAAAAAAAAACAGGCTCAATTGGTTTGGGAATAGTAATGAATTTCTGTTCAATTTGATTTCTACAGACGAGAATCACACGGTATTGGCCATGGCCATTGCCTTGTTTGTTTTAATGCAGTAGACAAAAAATAAATTCAAAGAAACTCAAATTCAAATATGAACGTGGAAATAGTTCCTCTAACCGTGAGTTCAAAGGGGCCCGTTTATTTTATGTAATTGAATTCCTACGTATTTGAAGATTCTGTGTTTCTAGAAACGGTTCAAAGTGAATAATTAAAAGTAAATATTCATCAAATAACTTGCCATTTATAATGAAAATGACTCGAGGAATGATGGAAAACCAACACCAACTCCAAATCTGATCCCTTATAATGGTCAAAATGAATCATGATCAAACTTACTAGTAGCTAGCCGAATTCTAATTCATCCCACCTTGGTTGCACTCAAAATCCATCCCCCATCTAGTATCCATATTTTACAGAAACCATCCCATACCAAGATGGCTATTTTAAGATGGATAGATGTCAATAATTCTCGTATAGTCGTATTGGTGTTATGATGGTGATAGATGCTCACCATTATTGAAAACTTACCCAACAACACCAACCCAACAAGTAAACCCCATTTCAAAAATAAGAGACAGTAATTGAAAATTTAGGAGGGGTTTTTCTATGAATCTGGTATTGCAGCCATAACAGCGAAAGATCCAAATAGACGAAGGAAAAAAAAAAAACGGTCCAACAAAAAAAGTTTCAAGAAACAGAAAAAGCCCATGGCCACCTTGATCCATTAGAGCGGGTTTGTTCAAGTTGTTCATTAGTCATTAATCCCATTAGTGTAAGATTAATAAGAGGTGATAATTAGTAGACATTAGTCATTCGAGTGCCAGTTCTATATTGACAAGCTGTTTGACAACAAAACTGATGCATTTGATATGACTACCTATCCCATGAGGCCCAAAAATCAGTGATTGATGACCTATGAATCAAGAGTTTTTAGGCTCGTATATTTAAATTATTCCGAATGAGTTTCAGTAGTAGTAAACTTACGATATTTCTACTGTTAAGAGTAGATCTCAACTCTTAGGTCAATGTTATGAGTTGCCAGAGTGTAATTCTCTACTCTCAAGTAATAATCTTATGATATTTCTTTCCTACCAATAGAGGCCTCTGATAGGACATATAGAAAGGGTCCTGATTCTAAATCCTGAGTTATATAGATTGTGGCCGATAATGTGTTGCATTTGATTGATTTGCAACAATGTGCTGCCTGCTTCTATTCAGAACAAAGAATAAAAAATGATTAGTGGTTAGCTTTTTTTAGCTTCTCCTTATTGCTTTCTTGTCCAATATCAACTAAAAAAGCTAAGGCTTCTATGTTAATGATTATGGAAGAAAATTGCCTAAAGGACTTGAGAAAAACCCAAACCAAGAAATAAAAGATAAAATCACCCAAATCAGGTGAGGGCTGGGGCAGAAACACCACACTAAACGATGAGAAGAAACACCAGAATTTCTAGCATAAAGCAGCACTAATGAGCATGCTTTGTTAGAGGGCTTATATATATATTATATATATATATATATATAAAGAAATAGAAAGGAAAATGAAGAACAACTATAGAACTCCCTAGTAACTACCATTAATCAACACTATAGTGCATCCAGTTCATTCCCAAAACTGGAAACATCATAAACCTTGAACTGAAACTCAATATGAGATCACATGTCATCTTTGGTACAGTTGACAAATGACAATCACTACAGGGTTACCATTTCTTTCTCACTTCTTCTATTCATTTCTTTCTTCTTTAGAGAAATAGATACAGTGGTACTGATAATGGTGATGACTGAAAACCAATAAATTTTCAACCAAAGAAGACAAATCCTAATACATAAATCAGAAGCCTAATACATATATACAAACACACAATCAGAACACCACCATGTAAAATCAAATTAATCCTCATCTCTACCGATCTAGAATAGAAATCAACCTTGAAACCAACTTGTCCAAAAAAAAATTCTCAACCAACTTGTCCAAACTTAATCCCACAAAATCCCCAAAAAAAAAAAAAATGACTGAAGAAGAAAGAGGAAGGAAAAAACCCAAATCCCTGCTGATCTATTACAAATCACAATGCAAAATCATCATTTGATTTGAGTTTCTCTGAGTCATATTCTTTTAGAGCTAGAAATAGACAGAGAAGAAGAATACAAAAATTAAAAAAATCATGGAAAATTAAATGCAATCATGCTAAATCATGCAAACCGAATCGATCAATGAATACGTCAATCTCCACAGCTTGGAAGGTTTAGAGCTCACCACATCACCAATTCAATATCCAAACTTTGAAGCTAAAACCCTAACTTCTCGCTCTTTCTCTCCTCAAATCGTTCGAAAACCTAAATCGTTCGAAAATGCTGAAGCAAATGCTGCAGACACATAACTTCTAAGAAAATCGCTCTTCCTCTGCACCAAATCATGGAAAAAGAGGAACAAAAAAAAACAAGAATTGCTAGAAGAGAGAGAGGGTATCAGCTCAACACCAAAATCCGTTCTTCTGCACAAGCACAGAAACGGAAATCGAAATTCGAAGCCTTCCGATCTAGAATTCCTGCATGCAGCAGACTCGATCGGAAGTTCATGCATGGCATAGCAGAACTTCATTTTAACTCTTCCTTTTTTTTTTTTTTTTGCACTCTTTTGGATAAACATTTTAAAACTCGGTATATTTCAGAATGTAGACAAAATCTTGGCATTTAAGGTAATTCCATGATAAAAAAAAAGTAAACAAAGAACAAAGTCATTCCATGATAATATTCTTCCATATTTCACATGCGCCTTCTTGGTAATTGAATTCATATGAATTCATCATAATTGGGTTTTTATGAATGTTTGTGAAACTGGAGAAAAGTTAAGTGTCTGCATACTTCATATAAATGCTTTTATGTTCCACTTATTATGAAAACTGGACATTTTTGTTTCTTTAACACCAATAATGTGTGGTATTTAAAGATGAGAACATAATGAAAACTATATTTAACTGTGATGTGTAGGTCACCAAATATGGACAGGACTTGGATGAATTGCAGGAATAAACTTCGACCGGAGTATAGAAATGGGTGAGTCGTTTATTAAATTTGCTAGTGAACATATGGGTGAGCATAGTAAGATTTGGTGTCCGTGGTTGAGATGCATGAATTTAGAATTGCATGCTTATCCCACCGTCCAAGAACATTTGGTTGTTTAACGGAATGATGACTTCTTACACGGCATGGATACTCCATGGGGAGCCAATGCCTATGAATGTCGAGGTGGTACATGATGATGATTCCGATGATGAGGGGAA
>QPKB01000010.1:16489943-16565893 GCA_003546025.1 Camphora micrantha
CAATCCTTCTTGGCCATCTGCTCTTGGAATCTAACTTGTGTTTCATTGGCTTGCCTCTGCTGCTCTAACATTGCTTGCATAAGTTTCTGAAATTGATTAGCTGTGGGTGTAGCAATCGGATCAGTCTCATTCTGATTACTAGCCGATGCATTGTTGGGAGGAGCTTTTCTAGGAGGCATTGCTGTAAAGCAAATAGTTAGTACATAATAAATATGGTCAAATGGTTTCCTACACGTCACACTAAGCGAACTCATGAACCCTCGCCACGCCCTGGGTCCGCTCGAGCGACCAGGCCACTGCCTGATCCAAGCGCTTATAGAGGGTTGTCCGCTCGAGCGACCATTGGTTCGCTCGAGCAAACTGTTTGCTGTCTGGCTAGTTTCAAGACATAACCTTGGTCGCCCGAGCGACATCATGGTTCGCTCGAGCGATTTGTCCAGACCGCTTGAGCGACCTGTCAAATCCCAGTTTTGAAATTTTACCCCATTTTTATACTTTTTAAAGTGAAAACTAGGCTATGTTATTGACTTTAACCTGACATTGTGCAAATGGAACTCTAAGATACGATTCAACTTCGAGGACACCAATCTTCTTGTTTTAGCATTGGAGTCCCAATTACACAAGAGTCGATGAAAGGCCTTAGCATATACTTGATGAAATTATTGTGTTTTGAACTTTGGTTTTATACAACAAGTAATATCGTGTACTCGCTTGAATTTAAGTTTTAAGCTCGTTCGAAGATTTGTTTCAAGTATTCAAATGGGGATCGCTTCTTAAGTTGTGTGCATATACATTATGCATTTTGCTAGTCGTGCCTTGTCTTGTTTTGATAAGTGATTTCCCCTTTTATTCAGACGTACTTGAATCGTGTTTCACGTGTTTTGTGCATTCATGAACTCAAGTGAACACCACAAAGCTTGGACTGCCCTTTCAGTCTAATCCACTGTCCGGGGGTCCTTAAACATGTGGACTATCTGCAAATTAGTCGTGTATTTTATTACACATCGTGCGTGTCCGGTTCTACGGCCGGAATCCCGTATTTGTGGGAATCATGTCTTGTAATGTTATGTATATTGTGCTCGTCGTGCGTGCTTACTCTTTTCATTATAAATGATAGAGAAAGGATGGGCTCTTTGTGGATTTACGGTTCATGATATATTATGTACGCATGCTAGATTGTCACTAATTTTGAAATGTGTTGCACTCAAATATTTATTTTAAGTTCAGTAAATTGTTTTTTTATATGTTTTCGATTAAACATGATTATTCCATGCTCATTGCCTAAATTGATTACCTGCCAAGCCGTTGTGTTTGATGCTTGTTATTTGGTGCCCAGGTGCAGGCGGTTTTGCCTTTGAGGAGGAGTGCCCGGAGGAGGCTGTTGAGCCCACCCTAGCTCGTGAGTGGCAACCCGAAGACGTCATCTAGACGTCGGGACGAGACATGAGTTCGATTTATCACGTTTTGGGTTTTATATACTTTTAAATATTGTATTGGCCTTTGTTGGCCTCTTATTTTGGGATGTAACAAATTAACACACTTTGTTAAACCTTGTGACTTGAACTATGATGGGAATGTCATGATATGACTCCTTTTCTGATATTTTGGTCTTGATGATGTAAATGTTCATATTTTGTTATGACGTGATTTGCCACACGCTTCCGCCTATTTGATCATGTGAGCTAGATATCTGTGTCCTTGGAATCCTCACCACGGGAACCTGTGGGAAATTGATTATCTTATCTCAACAACCATCGTCGCGGGGCCCGGGTCTCGGTCCGGGGTCGCGACACCCTGCTAATCGCCCTTCTTCAGGGGAGCCACAATCGTGAGGACAGATGGCAAGCCATACCAGCAAAATCCTCCATCACTAAAGTGACAGAGTAGAACAGAGATGTGGGTCTCAGACACGCGAAGTAACAAGAGCCAGCTATATATATACATATAACTAGACAAAACCCCAGCAACGGAACCGGGTAGCAGAACAGAACAGAACCCAGACTACAGCTGGCAGAAGTTATTAAAGACCGCCAATAGATCAAGCCAACAAGATTGCCTAAGCTTAGTGGTGCCAACACATAAACCAAAAACGAGCGGACACACAAAATATGGTGAGGAACTATTCAAGCAGGCCAAGTCGAAGCACACACACACTCATGTAAAGAGTAGTCCTCCCAGTATGCATATAAAACTCATAGAGTTACCCAAGCTGGCAAAACTGATTGTTTTTTTATAAACAATGAAATACCGAAATTGGTTATTTTTAGTCGAAAACAAGCTACATAGTCCAAAGCTGATCATTTTTAGTCCAAAATGGGCAAAAATAACTAAATCTAGATGTTTTCGCCAAAATGAGTAAAATAATCCAAAACCGATTATTTCTAGTCAAGAACAAGCAAAATCACTAAAAGTGATTGTTTTTAGGCAAAACGAGTAAGATAGAATGAAAAACGGCTTTCCACATGTATGCCAGACCATACATTGAGGCTTCAAGACTCAGTCCAATGAGTATGGAGATCTTGTATGTCAATTTGTGTTTTTGGCTTGGCACTCCTAAAGATCACGGACATTCCAAGCATCCCATACACATTGGTAAATCAAAACGTACTCAATATATCTCCGAGATGAGGTATCTTTCTCAATCAAGTTCCATACTTTACTTTCTCAGTCTTACCATTGCATTGGGGCTCCAAACAATGCCTCCTTAAGCCCTAGAATAACATTTCAAGTCTCCCTGCATTGATCTAGGCTAGCAGCACAGATGACTCAAGTGGACCAGAGGTTCGCTCGAGCCATGTGCTCTTTGGGAGGGGTTCGCTCGAGCGAACTCCTTCAAAAAGTCATTTTGTGCAGTTTCGGGCTCCTCCTTTCTTCCTCTTGCAAGCCCCTTCGAGCAACCATTCCTTCACATAAAAGAGGGGCTTATAACCTCCCCAATACCACACTTCATCCTCTATTAACACATCCCACAAATCTAAACAAAATCCATCACAGTCATCCCCATTTCACCAAAAGAAAACCCATCATATATGAAGATCCATACGTAACATAAATCAAGATTTAACCAAAACAAGGCACATACATTTCCAAGAGATTAAACAAGAGAGAAAGAGGCCTATCAATATGCACATTTCGAAATCAATGAAAATCATAGGAAGAAGCATAAATAAAGCAAGTAATGAAATCCACATTTCTCATAAAACATGCTAGTATCCAAAACAATTCATTCATCCACTTGCCTTGGCTTCCAAGATGACTAAACAAGCTTCTAATCTCACTCCCAAGCCACTAATCTCCAAGCTACACAAAAACCCCCAAAATACAACCCAATAAGAACCCCAAATGGTCAAAACAAAGAACAAGAAGGAGAGAGCTCTCAATAATGAAGATGAAGACTCTCTAGGGCTAGGAAAACACAAACCTACAAGATAGGAGAGATTGCTTACTTGGAAGTTCTTCAAATGATCAAAGCTTGCTCAAGGAAAGCCCCAGGATGGCTGGATTTCTCTCCCAATAGCATCGATGGAGAGCTTTCATGGAGAGGAAGAAGATGATGGCACCCATTTTTCCATTTAGCAAGAGTTGGTGGAGGATTGAAGATGAATAAGCAAGAAGAAGAGGAGCAAAACCCTAGAGTGGGCTGGAGCACTCCACCACATTTTTGACAAGGAAAAGAGTAAAGTGGGAAGATGTGCTCTCTTTATATAGGGAATGAAGTTGGGTCCCACAACTAACTAAACTTTTTGGGCTAAAAACATGGTCTTCTAGGCCTTGGATGAGTTTCACGAAGAAGGGAAAGTTGCTCGTCATAAAATCTAGTTTCTAGAAAGTATAATTTTGGTATGGTTCTGAGATCTCGAAATTTGGGTTCATATTCAATGTGAAAAGACTGATTTTGCCCCCAGGGCTGGAAAAACTGATTTTTGGAGCTTCAAATGGGTACGGAGTGAACATGAAAGTTGTAGGGAACGATAAGATTAGTCAAACAAAGCCAAAATGCGAATTTTTAGGAATAAAAAAGAACCTCCCCACGCTGACTATGCAAAACAAATATGACCCAACAGTCACCAACTAGGTTCAGTGGCTCTCAAAACTCCCCAAAACTAATGAAAAGGCATTGTAACTCACAAACTCAACCAAACAACCACTAATCCCACTTAAAAAATTAATCCACAACTAAATCAACACTAATCCCAGAAATTAAGGGTCCTAGTCTCACTGGAAACAATGGAAGCTATTGGTGACGTGGATTGCACTCAGGAGAGGAGACAAAAAAAATATGGAACAACAGTACCAGACAAACTCCCTTTTTTTCCCTCTTCTAATCCTCTCCAAGACTGGGTTCCTCCCCAATACCGGGCATCCTTTACACAGAAAGGGTTTGTCTACATTGATCAAAACAAAACAAACACTTTCCAATCAAAGAATCAAATAAAAGAAAACATCACCATCAAATAAAAAAGATCTCACGTACATTTTCATCTTCTGGAATCAAACGAACACATTTAAAACAGATATCCCATTTCTGACAACATCCAATATAAGAACCCGGTTACAAACTAACTCTCTCTCTTTCTCTCCCTCTCTCTCTCCCAAAATATAAACCCATTTCCTACAAAAACCCAAAAGAGACAAAAGAAGAACCTAATTAATGAAAATCTCTCTCACATCTAATGATCCAAACCATAAAATTCATTTCTCACATCCACCCAAAAGGAAAAGAACCTAAATACTAAATACTGAAAATCTCTCTCTCATCCAAAACACAATGAGAAAACCCTTTTCGTACACCCAACCCAGAAGCATAAACATAAAAAAAAAACCCATTTCCCATACATCAATACAAGAGAAAAACTTGTATAAAAAAAACAACTATGTGCACAAGAACAGCTGTTATCGATCTGTTGTTCACTCAAATCTTAATCAAAGCTAGTGCTGTATGAATTTAATAAGATCCATCTCACTATAACTTGCTAAGGATTCCATGATCATGAGATGATGTCACACAGACTGGAGAAATCCCATGTAATATCATGTCTAGGCATGCCCCATATTTTTTTTCTAGGCATGCCCCCAATTACTTTATGTTGTTGCACTCCACAACGAAACAACAACGACAAGAAAACTAAACAACCAACAAAAAGTAAATAAAGGAAAGAATGCTCCTACTCAGGAGAGAAAAAAACAAACATAGATGAATTATTTGGCAGCCATGCACCGATTCCATGTTTTGGTGGGAGACACATTGGAGCATTCCTTTCATAAAAAGAGTTTCAAGCCTACAGAGTCATTCCTAAGACAGACGCCGATATAATGGCTCTGAAGATGAAGCAAGGCGAAAACATTACTCAATTCGCCAAGCGATTCTGGACAGTCTACAGCCAGATCGATGGCTCTAAAGATGAAGTAGCGATCTTCGCGTTCCAGAACGCCTTGCTACCAGACAACGATCTCCGAAAGGACCTGGCCGGCAATCCTGTGACCTCGATCTCGGCATTGATGGCCAGAGTAAACCGCTTCATAGCTCAAGAAGATGATCAGCTCCGGGCCCGGGAGAGCTTTCATGTCAGCCGAAAGGATCGGGATGGCAAACCCTCAAAGGAAGATCGGTCCTCCAGAAGGGAAGAATCAAGCCGACGAAGAGCCCCGACCAGCTCGGCAAAGGCTTCAGCATCTGCTTTATAGAGATAACAAGAAACTCAGGCTGTCCTCTGATCCCCTACAAAGCTGTTGATACCATATTCAAGGAAGCCCCATTCACAAAGATCATGAATAAGGTCAAAATCGAAGCCATATTTTAGCTGGCCGCAAGCCACATGAGGGGCGATTCGGCCAACCGCGACCAGAGCAGATTTCTGCGCGTATCACAGGCAGAACGGTCACAATACTGAGGAATGCAGAATCCTCAGGTCTCATTTGGAGAAACTCGTTCAAGACGGACATCTTAAAGAATATGTCAAGGTAGGCCCCGGGGATGAGTCTCGAGCTCAGGGCCGAGGTGAAAAGGGCCAAGACAGCGATGAGTCCGAAAAACTCATTAGTGTCATACACCTCGCTCCCCCTCCCACATAATGATCCGCTTGTCCTCGCGTTGAAGCTGAAAAACTGCAGAGTCCAAAGGATCCTTGTCGACCCCGGCAGTTCATCCGAGGTCCTCTACTTCGACTGCTTCAGAAAGATGGGCCTCTCGGAAGCAGACCTGCAGGAGGCCCGAACTCCGTTGATAGGATTCAGTGCCCAACCTGTGTATCCAAAGGGGAGAGTGACCCTTAAAGTTCAGATTGAAGGAGCCTCCATAATGGTGGACTTCCTGGTGGTTGACGCGCCATCCCCCTACAATGCCATCATGGGTAGGACTTAGCTCCATAGCATGGAAGCAGTACCCTCTACTCTCCACCAAAAGTTGAAATTCCCATTGGAAGATAACGGCAGGGTGAGGGTAGTAACGGTTCGGGGGGATCAGCACATGGCTCAACAGTGTTTAATGGCCGTGGCGCCCGGGATTCGCGAGCCCAAGCAGGTCAACGTGGCCGAGCTGGAGAAAGAGCTAAATAGAGTTGGCCAGGATCCCGGGAAAAAGAGCGTGGAAGAGCTGACCGAGGTCAGGATCAGCCCACATGACCCAGAGAAGTACTTCCTGCTCGGCAGTCAGCTCACCGAGCCGGAACGGTCCGAAATGATCGAGTTCCTATTCCAGAACATAGAAGCCTTTGCTTGGGCCCCAGAAGAAATGCCTGGTATTCATCCCGAGATCATGTGCCATAGGCTGAACGTCGATCCCAAGCATAAGCCGGTGATGCAGAAAGCTCGCAGGACCGGACTGCCACAGACAGAAGCCGTGGTCGAGGAGGTCGGCAAATTACTTGAAGCTGGGGCGATCAAGGAGGTGCAATACCCGGTCTGGCTCGCCAACACGGTGGTGGTCAAAAAGAAAACTGGCAAGTGGAGGGTGTGCGTCGACTTCACCGATCTCAACAAGGCCTACCCCAAGGACAGCTTCCCCCTCCCAAAGATTGATCAGATGATCGACGCCACCGCCGGCCACGACCGGATGAGCTTCCTCGACGCATATCGGGGGCTACCATCAGATACCTCTGTACACTCCGGATGAAGAGAAGACTGCGTTCATAACGCCCAGAGGCATCTACTGTTATAAGGTAATGCCTTTCAGATTAAAGAACGCAGGCGCCACCTACCAGCGCCTTGTCACCAGAATGTTTGAGGCGCAGCTCGGCAATACTATTGAAGTGTACATCGACGATATGGTCGTCAAGTCCAAGCAGGCCGTAAACCATTTGGCTGATCTGGCTGAGGTGTTTGCCATTCTGAAAAAGTATAAGCTGAAACTGAACGCCTCCAAGTGTGCCTTTGGCGTCAGTTCAGGCAAATTCCTGGGGAGTTTGGTCATGAGGAGAGGAATTGAGGCAGATCCGAATCAGATTTCCGCCATCCTCAGGGTGCAGAGCCCGGCTACTGCAAAAGAAGTCCAGAAGCTCACTGGCATGGCTGCCGCACTGAATCGATTCATCAGCAGATCCTCAGATAAGTGCCAGCCCTTCTTTAAACTGTTAAGAAAACACTCTAAATTTCAGTGGACTCCAGAATGTGACTAGGCTCTACAAGTACTTAAGGCCTACCTTTCTTCACCCCCTCTACTTTCAACCCCAAAGCCAGGGGAAGTATTATATTTATATCTAGCGATCTCAGATCGAGCTGTGAGCTTAGTCCTCATCAGGGAGGAAGAAAATCAACAAAAACCGATTTATTACACGAGCAAATCGCTCCTCGATGCCGAGACCAGATATACTCAGTTGGAGAAGCTCGCGTTGGCATTAGTTAGTGCCTCCCGCAAGCTCTCCCATTATTTTCAAACTCACACTGTAGTGGTGGTTACAAAACACCCGCTCAAATCTGTTTTTCGAAAGGCTGATTTTTCAGGAAGGCTTTCGCGTTGGGCGATTGAACTCGGGCAATACGACATTCGATACCAGCCCAGAACGGCAATCAAGGCTCAGATTCTAGCAAACTTCATCGTAGAATTCATATCTCCAACCGCGGCGCCGGATCAGCTCAGCGCCGAGCCCGGGGGCCGCGAACCCGAGGTACCGCTCCTGGAGGATGACGAACTAACGCAAAACCCAATCTCCGGCCTCGATCTGGAAGGTCTTCGTCGGCGGATCGTCGACCGCTAAGCGAGCTGGAGCCGGTGCCGTCCTCCAGACCCCGGACGGGTTAGTCATTGAACAGGCCCTCACCCTGGATTTCAAGGCGTCGAACAATGAAGCGGAGTATGAAGCCTTGTTAGCCGGACTGAGCAGTGCCAAAATCCTCGGAGCTCGGCGGTTAATTGTCTTCAGTGATTCTCAGCTGGTGACTAACCAGTTGACAGGAGACTATCAAGCTCGAGACGACAGGATGTCTGCCTACCTCGCCCTAGCAAAGAAGTCTCTCTCAGAATTTCAGACAGCCGAAGTCAAACAGATCAGCAGAGGATCGAACTCCCACGCCGATGCCTTAGCCAGCTTAGCCTCCGCTGTTGAGGCAGGGAAGAAGAGAACTATCGAAGTGGGATCGCTGGCAAGACCCAATATAGAGCTTCAGTCACCTCGGGAAGTCCTTTGTCTCGACTTCGGCCCAAGCTGGATGGATCCAATTATATCCTACCTTAAGGACGACAAGCTCCCGTAGGACAAACATGAGGCTCATCGGCTTAGATTGAAAGCAACACGGTTCTGGTTATCCCCCGAAGGTAAGCTCTATAGAAAGTCATTCAATGGCCCGTACCTTCAGTGTGTCCATCCAAGCAAAGTTGAAGACTTTCTCTATGAAATACATGAGGGGATCTGTGGAAGCCATATAGGAGGGAGATCATTAGCTTACCGTGCAATCAGCCAAGGGTACTGGTGGCCATATATGCAGAAGGATGCGCGGTTATATGCCAAGAGATGTGAGAAGTGCCAGAAGTTCTCCCACTCTCTCCATCAACCAGCACAAGATCTGAGCCCACTCTCCAGTCCGTGGCCCTTCGCCCAGTGGGGGCTGGACATCTTGGGACCACTCCACCGAGCTCCAGGAAATAAGAGATGGTTGATAGTGGCGACCGATTATTTCACTAAATGGATAGAAGCAGAGTCGCTGTCTTCCATCACTGAGCGTGATATGAAGAACTTTGTTTGGAAGAACATCATCACCAGATTCGGCATCCCACGAGTCCTGGTCTCGGATAACGGCACCCAATTTGATTCCGCCGCCTTCAAGAACTTCTTCAAGGAGCTCGGCATCAGGAACCACTATTCCACCCCAGCATATCCGCAGAGCAACGGCCAAGCGGAGATCTCCAATAAAGTGGTGCTTGACGGGCTAAAGAAGCGATTAGATCAGGCAAAAGGAAGGTGGGTAGAAGAGCTTCCGAGCGTCTTATGGGCCTACAGAACGACTCCAAGGCGTTCCACCTCGGCAACCCCTTTTTCCCTTGCTTATGGGATGGAGGCAGTCATCCCTCTTGAGGTCGGCCTCCCGACCCTGAGATCGGAACTCTTTGACCGAGGCCAGAACGAAACGAACATTGCTCGGGAATTGGATCTCGCCGACGAACGCAGGGAATCGGCGATTATCAGATTAGCTGATTATCAGCAGCAACTGGCCAAAGGTTACAACCGAAGGGTCAGGGAAAGAAGGTTCTCAGTTGGGGATTTGGTCCTAAAGAAGACACTCCCAGGGGATCGAGACCCAGGCCAGGGCAAGTTGGCACCAAACTGGCACGGACCATTCAAGGTAGTCGCCATTGCTGGGCAATCAGCTTACAAACTTGAAGATATGAATGGTCGACAGTTACCTCGGCCGTGGAATGTGTCACACCTCAAAAAGTTTTACTTTTGATTCTGTATTTGAGTAGTTCCAAGCCTTTAATGAAAGCAATTTCAGTTCTTGTCCTTGCCCCCGGTGCCAGTCCATGAGTAAAAGACCACCTCGGCATGAAGCCTCCAGGCCATAACGCGATTGCCGCAAGGCTGGACCGCTCACCACCTCGGCATGAAGCCTCCGGGCCATAATGCGATTGCCGCAAGGCTGGTCCGCGCACCACCTCGGCATGAAGCCTCCGGGCCATAATGCGATTGCCCCAAGGCTGGTCCGCGCACCACCTCGGCATGAAGCCTCCGGGCCATAACGCGATTGCCGCAAGGCTGGTCCGCGCACCACCTCGGCATGAAGCCTCCGGGCCATAACGCGATTGCCGCAAGGCTGGTCCACGCACCATGAAGCCTCCGGGCCATAACGCGATTGCCGTAAGGCTGGTCCGCGCACCACCTCGCGGGCCATAACGCGATTGCCGCAAGGCTGGTCCGCGCACCACCTCGGCATGAAGCCTCCGGGCCATAATGCGATTGCCGCAAGGCTGGTCGGCGCACCACCTCGGCATGAAGCCTCCGGGCCATAAGGCGATTGCCGCAAGGCTGGTCCGCGCACCACCTCGGCATGAAGCCTCCGGGCCATAACGCGATTGCCGCAAGGCTGGTCGGCGCGCATGAAGCCTCCGGGCCATAACGCGATTGCCGCAAGGCTGGTCCGCGCACCACCTCGGCATGAAGCCTCCGGGCCATAATGCGATTGCCGCAAGGCTGGTCAACGCACCACCTCGGCATGAAGCCTACGGGCCGCGATGCATGCACCACCTCGGCATAGGGCCATTGCAGCCACGTCAATACTGCCTGAAGACCTTGGCATCATATCATGCCACACCACTTTTAATTACCCGTCCCTTATGATTTTGTTAAAGGCAAACAAAAATGCAATGGAGTAATCAAACATGCAAAAAGAGCAGAACGAAGAAAAGAATGATGGAGAAAATTCGATTTATTTATTGCTGGAAAAGTTTACATTCTGAAGTACAAAGTATGCACAGGAACTACAAAAAAAAAATATAAAACAAGGGACGGTGAAGACTTCAAGCTTCCCGAGGGGCTGAGCTACTAGGGACGTCGGCCGTGGATTCAATAATGATTGTGTTATCCGGGGCCGACGGACCGGGACAGCTCGGCGGGTTCACGAAGGATGGATGATCCTCCGAGACCCCTGCCTCCCTCAAAGCGGCGCGCCATGCCCTAAGCCACGTCTTGTCCCGGACACGGAACACCTTTGCGCCATAGTAAGCAATCGCTTGGGTGGCCGCATCCCGGAAGGCAGCCTCGCTTTCGGACTTGATTTTGGCTTCGGCTTCGTCCACCCGCTTTGACTCCGCGTGAAGGTCACTCCTCAAGCTCTCCACCAAGGCTTCGAGGTCGGCTATCTTAGTCTTGTTGCTCTCGATTTCCTCCGCTGCCTCCCCGAGCCTAGCCTGAAGGTCGCCCTTGAGTGCCTCCAGTTGGTCCACCCTCGAAGCGCTGGCCCCCAATGCCTCTTCGAGCTCCTGTTTCTCTTCGGCAAGGCTAGTCACCAGGGGACCTTGCTTGTTGAATCTATCGATGATTACCATCGACTTTTGCAGCGTCTGCCAAAAGAAGTCATGAAGAGATTAGTAGCCGAAACGGAATGCAAGTATGAAGGGAAAGGCGAGCAAAACCAATAAGATTACCTGAAAGCAGGAGTGCAGCAGCGACGTCATCAGCTTCGGGTCGCTCATCTTCTCCAGCCGAGCCATGTCGCGCTGAAGCGCGCAGGCGTGGCGGAGTGCCTCGAGCACGAGGGAGTCCGGCTTCTTGTGGATGCAGTCCTCCACCGTCATGGGCCTTCCTGGCTCAAGTAGAAAGCTTGGCATCCAGAGCGCCGGCTCGGCTGGCCGCGATACTTGCCTTGAGCTCCCCTCGTCCTCCCTCGGTCTCTTCCTCGAAGAGCTCTCGTTGTGCACGACCTCGGGAGACTGCCGGACCTCCGGACTTGGATCTGGAATCGGCACTTCCTCTTCCACGCCGCGGAGGGACACGACAGGACTGGGAGCTGAACGCCCGGCAGGTTCCCTAATTATCGGCGGAGGGGACTCATCCTCGTCCCCGAGCGCCAAGGCTTCCAGATCCACAAACGCCAGGACTCGCGACGTCTCCCCCGGATCAGGCAGGGAACGTCTGGCCCTTCTTCTCAAGGGAGTGCCGCTTGATTGCGGCTCGGGGGAGGACCTCATCTTGGGCGACGCTTCAGCACTGATCGCAGCTTGGGAAGGTCCCCCTTCTTCGAATACCGCCTCTAGACGGCTGCCGACGTGGGGCTCACTCGACCCCGGGTTCTCTCCTTGGGGCAGCTGATCGAGCAGCGTCGATCTTTTGTTGTACCCCCGGTATCTCGGCTCGTAGCCCAACAGCGCCCAGGCCGACCTGTTGGAAAACTCGGTACACCTTTTAACTGCCTGGTGCCACTCCTCGTTCCTTTTCCAGTCGCCCCGCCTGGCCTGTTGCTTCCTTTCGCGGGCAGCTGCATAACAAACCAGAGATATCAATCCGGCAAGTTCAGGGAAAGAGGAAAAAGAGGTACAATAATAAGCAGAGGGGGTGATTACTTGGAACGACCCCGGGGTGACGCGGTACTCTATGCGTCCTACTCGCCTCGGCGCCGAACTCCTAATTTCCAGAGACGCACAGCAGATCGTCCCCGGCATATTTGCTAGAGTCCTCGAGCGCCGTGACGAAGCCCGTGCGACGAGGCCTGACTCGGAGGTAATAGCTATCCTCCTTGGACTTGCATATGTCATAGACATCCTCGATGTCATGGACGCCGAGGTCGATACCCAGGCTTTTGTTCAGTACGGCCGTGCCCATAATGACTTTGTAGCTATTGGGCGATAGCTGACACGGACTGAGGGCCCAAGTGCTGAGGCAGCCCTGAGGAAGTGGATCCAGGGGAAAACCTAACTCCACCCTCCACGATGGCGATCAGCGGAAAAGGCATCCAGCCCCCCGAGTACGAGCGGAGTGCATAATCTGCAGGGTCCGCTCGTCTGACCAGCACATCTTCCGGTATCTTGTATGCCATCCTAAGTCCATCTATCGCTACGTCATTCTCCACCCAATGACTGTAGATCCCCATGTATGAAAAGAAAGAGGAAGGAAAGAAAATCTAAAAAGAAAAAAGAAACTCACACTCGGCGAATGCAAATGAAGAAACCTCTCAAGCACACGTCGCTACGATCTATTCTGCAATGGAAAACTTCTGGGCCAGTTCTTCGAATGTTAGAGATAAAAAGGAGAGGAGGAAGGCGACAGCGACTGTTTATGTATTAGAGGAAACGTCGCTCCGCTCCAAGCGCCATTTTCGAAGTTCGAAACGTCGCATCGGGCGACTGTACGCGTCCCATGTCCGGCGGCGCAGTCGATCAGGTGGGGACGCGTGGCGTTGCCTATCCCACTTCTTGATGATTGACGCACAGCATTTATTGCCTTGGGCAGGAAAGATACTGGGAAAGGATGGGACGCTAGCTGTTGCCAACACAAGACCTCTAGCAGCAGCAACACCTTCGTAGCTTCCGACTCCACTGAGTCCGGGACCCTAAAGGAGCCACAAGCTAGGGGGCTATTGTGTGGGGAGGTTCCTAATCGTCCCAAGATTATGCTTAGCTTGTGTGTTTTGGCCCTCAGTCCGGCTGAATGCATCCCGGCTATGGTGCCAGGGCACTAGCCGGGGTCAGGGTGATGGCCTCAGTCCGGCTGAGGCCGACCTCGACTGTGAGCCCAGCCCCGGCATGCGCTCCGGCTGCAACTATGAAGACTGCCCGCCAAAGCGCATGCTGAAAACACCTCCTGCCTCCAGGCGCATGTTGATAAGACAGATGTCATCCTAGCCGTTCAAACCTCTGACAAAGCAACATCCAGCGGCTGCAGCCCCATCAGGGGGAGGCCCAAGAAGGGATCTGATGAGATCTTTGCTGCCAGTAAGTCCAGACAGGATCAGGCCCAATGTGACTGGCATTTAATGCGACATGGGCTGATCAGACTGGCATTAAATGCTATGTGGGCTATGATGGACCTTCATTTATTGCTCCATGGACTGATGACCTTAGCAGCCAGATCATCATGCCCAACATATAATATCCAAGGGCCCCTATATATAAAGGAGGAGAGAACAAAAATAGGTACGCATGAGAATATACACGGACATTCTTCCTCCCTTCTTCTCCTTCCTTACTCCTTCCTTAACTCAGTATCCACATTAACTGAGGCATCGGAGAGCCCTGTGCTGCCCGCAGCCAGGGTCCTTTGACCTCCTTTCCTTTTCCTTTCAGGTCTCCTAGCCCAGCAGCCAATTCTCAACAGTCATTTTGGTTAAGTCCCCTGAGGCACCCTCTAATTTTGTGAGTTACAGTTTTTGCACTTACACATATTATTCAAGAATTGACCACTGAAAATGTTGTGATTTTTATTCTAAAATTTAATCAAATTGGAAAAAACAAGAGTTCAATATAAAAGCTGAAAACTTTGAAGGGGTCCCAGCAAATAATCCAGCATATAATAGTCTGAATGATTTTCCATCCAAGGATGCAACAGTCCTCAAGATGCTGCTATGGAGTAGAGAAAATTAAGGTAAACTCATATTACCCTACCACTTGCTACCCTATGATTGCAGAGTTCAGAGCACTGTGAACATCCACGCCAATTTGTGATTCAGCCTTCTCCAAATCGGTGGAGGCTGAGCTAAGCTTCTCGGTGAACTCAGCCAACCCCTTCTGAACTAGGCATGGGTCAATGTGGTCAACAGGGACAGCCTCGGCAGCATCTATCTATATCTGCGAAGGAATTTGCATGGATGAAGACAACTCCACTGCTGATAAAATACTTGGTGACTTCACTCCCTTCATGCATAAATAGAATTCGAGGCTTTAGCGCTACAATATGTTGATCGAAGAAGAATGACCTATTTGGGTTCTGGCTACAGTTTGTTGCAGAAGCTGCAAGTGAAAAACGAAAGAGGGGTGAAATGGAAAGGTGAAAGGGGGAAAGACAGTCTAGGGTTATTTTTCAGACTCTTGCTACAAGTGAAAAACAAAAACGGGTGAAATGGAAAGGTGAAAAGGGGAAAGACGGTCTAAGGTAATTTTTAATGTATGGGCTTTTAACTTTTTACATTCGGATCCCATGACAACATAGGATCTAGGGGTAGAAAGGTGAAAAAATAAAAAACATTTAATTTACCTTCCGTCATGAAATTGGAACAACAATATTTAAGGGGACTAATACGTCAATCTCCTTGTTTAAAATTGAGTGCTGCTACCTACTCACTGCGTTTTGCTTTCCATACACTGCAATAGATTGTGACTAAAATGCCCACTTGTAAATTTACCAAAATGTCTGAACTTCAGCCCTCCCAGTCTACTTGAAATGCTATCTACACAGTGCGTTTTTTCCCTCCAAAATGAACGTATGTTAAGGGTTCACTTCGAGCATTCATCACTCCTCTCCACTTGCTTCCATTTAGTCTGTGCCATGCATCATAAAATGATGACAATGTTTCTACTTCTTCATGCATTTTACTGATCTCTACTTCCCCCCCTTTTTCATCTTCTCTCTCGGTTTAAAGCCTCACTTCATTCTCTATTGACTGCAACTCATTAAATCTTGATTTCATTCAAAGTTGATGATGGACTCGTTTCCTTCCCTTCCCTTCTCATCTGTCCCCGGGGCTGCCGAAAGGCCGAATGGAGGGAAAGAGAGAAAAGGCGGGTATCAACATTTTTGTACGGGTATGCCAGATTTTCTATTCTACTTGGAATTTAGAGATGGTAATCCGGAAATTCAACTTCACAAGTAGAAAGGAAATCAACTCTTTTTTCTAACTTTCCATTGCACATATATTAAGAAAAGAGACAAGTTTTTTTTTAATGTCGTAAGAGGCGATTTTTGTTTTGTTCGCCGTGAAAGGCGATTTTGTTTTGTTTGCCGTGAAAGACGATTTTGCCGTGAAAAGCGATTTACAAATCCCATCAATAATGAAAGACAAGAATTGTGATTTTTTTTGTCACTTTAAAAGAAATACAAAATACAATAGAAAAGTAAGAAAATGAATTTTGACTTCTCAGGAGATTGTGGGGACACGTTCAGATTGACGGTCACAAGTCATGTATGGGCTTCGCCATCATCCATGCAGATGAGAACGTATGATGCTTTGATTCTCTTGGCTTGGCTTGGACTTCAATTTTTTATAAGATAAAGACCAAGAAGAGGTCTTATATCTCATAAAAAACCAAAGAAACGGGCTGAAGAGCTGCGTCTAGGCCATGTCGAATAGGAGAAGAGAGAGCTTAGCCCTGGGGGGGTGCCCCCCAAGGGACTTCAATCACCTTGTGGTGCTTGCTGCAGTAGAGTTTCTTTGCACAGTGTCTAGACTTTGGAGATTTTTCTGGCTCTTTGTGTGGGTCGCTCTTGGATTTCTAATTTTTGGTTTCTGGACCCCTTCTTCTTGGAATGGCCCCCTTTTTATAGGCTCTTGGTAGCCATGGGGTGGGTTTATGAGCATTGATGTCATTGATGCTCCATGATGAGGGGGAGTTACAAGTTTTTATTTCTTGATTTTGTAACTCCTTTTTCCTGGCTTGTAATTGGCCGATGGAGAATGATGGGCATTTAATCGCCTTTAATCTCCATGATGAGGGGAATTTCATGATTTATTGTCATGTTTGCTTGGACTTGTAACTCCTGTTTCCTTGAATCTGATTGGGCCATCCAACATAACGAGTTAATGACCGCATTAAGTTGTCATGAAACGGGTCATTTAACTTCATTAATTGGTTACCAAGGCACTCGAAGAGTCGCGGGCCGTGTTGCGTCTTTTAGAATTCTTCTTGTGATGATCGCCGATGGATCCACATGTTGTTTGATGTCGGATGGCAATGCAACTTCAGGCATTAATTGATAACAGCGGGCCGGTGACATCTGTCTTGTCGATTTCTCGATCGATCGGGCAGAAAGTATACTTTCTTGGTCAACAAGTTGGCGATATTGGAGTGATCAATGATGATTTTATGCTCTTGATGGCGGATCCGAGATGTTGACGAAGATCAGTCGATTTCAAGCATCAAAAATTAGATTTTTGAAAAATCATAGGGGCTGGAATTCCCGAAATGCGAAAAGAATCGGAAAACGGGCCTTCTAGTGGAAATCGGCAACCCAGACATCTAGGGTCGCTAGCGACCATGGGGGATTTTTCCCTTTTGGTCGATCTTTTTGCTTCTTTTTTTCACCTGTATTTTTCTTGATATTTTTCCTCATTTATTGGCTTGATTCTTCTGAAGAAAACCTGATGAGAAGCTGTGCAAACCGGAGCACAAAGTTTCCTATTTTGTGGAAAAATCGAAGACTTTGTAGCCGATTTTTCGTCAAGCGTCAAAACTAGGTCAAACGATGTCGGAATGACCTGAAATTTGAGATGAAACTTCTTGAGCAATAAATAGGACCAACCATGGACTTTTATTTGAGTTTTAAAAGCCGTTTGGGGTCTCGTCGCTGCTCGACTTGATTTTGCTGCGAAGAAGATATCGCGCTTTGATGTGCAGTTAACCGATGTTTGATTGATCTGAAATTTAACAGAGAGCCTATTGGAGTTATTTTGAGACGACCCATTAGCTCCAATTTGGATGTCATGGTCCCAGGGTGCTCCGCCGCCGGTAGGCTTGATTTTGTTCTCGAGCATCAAAACCTAGTCAAACGTTGTCAAAATGACCTAAAATTTGACGTGTAGCCTTTTAAAAACATGTAGAAGCTACCCATGTGTTCTGTTTGATGAGTAATGGCCTTGGTGGTTCTGCCACCGAGAGGCTTGGTTTTGTTGTTCGAGTGTTGATGGAGGGTCAAATGTTGTCGGTTTGACTTGAAATTTGATATGAGGCCTTTTAGAGGTATTTTGAGACCATCCATAGGCTCTGATCGAAGATTTGATGTCTTCGACACCATCGTCGCCAGGAGTGCCTGTTCAGCTGCCGGATGAGTGAAGTTAGACCAAATGATATTGGAATGACCTAAAACTTCAGGTGTATCCTCCTTTTTGGCTGTTTTGAAGGATCTAGCGATTTTTGTTTGATTATGACAAGATCTAATGCTTGAAGCGGCATTCGCTTGTTTGTGATAGGATGCAGCTCCATGTTGTTTTGATGTTGAGAATATGTGAAGAGGTAAAGTGACATTTTTGGTGTCAACAGTTGATACCCGCTTTGCTAGCATTCTTAATCAATGGACGAGCGAAATGACAAGCAAATGATGTCTCCCGATCATTCTAACAGCGTCGAGGTAAGCATATTCATCGCGACTTGTGTTTTGGGCAAAAACGGACTGTTCGGCCCTGCATGTCCGACCGAATGTCCTTTGTGCGGCCCTACAAGGCTGACCAGAGGTAATTTACACGGCACTATAGTGCCGAGAAGAAGTAAAATATGCGGACATGAATAACCAAAATAAGGGAAACTATGCGGACATGCATGACCGAAAATAAGGACATTATGCGATGGTTTAGGTCCGAATAATTTAATTTTGTCCGGATATTCAGAGCCGTGCAGTTGTGTCATTTGCATTCTCTAACAAAATTGGTTACATAGCAGTTTCATGCGCCTACTGAATGCAGCAAGGTTGGCTCAGAATGTGTGGTCGACTATAGTAATGAGTTTATCACTCAAGAGGTAATTAATCGAGATGAATCATTTGATATTTAAATTGATGTAGTCACTTGGTTCAATATAATTTTGTTTGGTTATGTACAGACATTCACAAGCCGAGAATCCCTAATTACTTGGGCTCGTGAGGTTGGGCGGAGAAATGGTTTCATTGTTGTGATTAAGACATCAGCAGCGCCCAACAGGAGAAATAAAAAACCAAGGCTGACCCTTGGGTGTGAGAGGAGTGGGTCTTATAGAGACACGAGGATAACTAAAGACGAGACCGGTGGGAAGAAATTGAAGCAGACTGGTTCGAAAAAATGTGGATGCCCATTCACGTTACAAGGCAAAGTGGTTGGCTCAAATGAGGAATGGATGTTGCAAGTAGTGTGTGGTGTGCATAATCATCCTGCTGCAGACTTTCTGGAAGGGCACTCATTTGCAGGGAGATTAACAAAGGAGGAAACTTCATTACTAGTAGATATGTCCAAGAATATGGTTTGGCCAAAGGATATCTTGGTGACTTTGAAACATAAAAATGAGTTAAATGTAAGCACAATGAAGACCATTTACAATGCACGTCAAAGGCATAAAGTTGCGAAAAGGGCTGGACAGAGTCAGATGCAACAACTGTTGAAATTATTGGCGGAGCATGGTTACATTGAGTGGCATAGGAATTGTCCTGTAATAATACTGTCATTGACTTGTTCTTTACACACCCTACAAGCGTAGACCTCTTGCGTGCATTTCCTCATGTGTTGATAATGGACTGCACCTATAAGACCAATCGGTTTCGAATGCCCTTATTGGAGATTGTTAGGGTTACATCCACAGAGAAGACTTTTTCGGTATGCATTGTATATCTTCAAAATGAACATGAAGGCTGTTACTCATGGGCATTGGGTATTTTGCGCAAAGTCATTGGCGAGGGTGTTCTTCCTAGCATTTTCGTCACTGACAGAGAGATGGCTTTAATGAACGCCATATCTATTATTTTCCCCAACGCCAAACATCTTTTATGTAGATGGCATATCAACAGAAATATTTTGGCTAAATGCAAGAAGTTGTTTGTGACGAAGGAAAAGTGGGACCGGTTTATAATGAGCTGGAACATGTTGGTCTCCTCATTCAGTGAGAAACATTACAATCTACAATTCAACTTATTTCTAAAGGAGTTCATCACCTATCCGGCAGTACTTTAGTATGTTAGAGCGTCTTAGTTAGATGCATACAAGGACATATTTGTGGCTGCATGGACGAACAAGGTCATGCATCTTGATAACACTACTACAAACATGGTGGAGAGTTCACATGCACAGCTGAAGCAGCAGCTTGGATCTAGCCAGGGGACTTTTGAAGACTCTTGGATGAAGATACACAACCTATTGTTGCTGCAACATACAGATATAAAAGCATCATTTGAAAAAAGTAAGACGGTTGTGCAACACAATTTCAAGCCTTCCGCATTTAAAGAACTTCGTGGGAATATTTCTATAAGTGCATTAAAGAAAATCTTGGCTGAGACAAAACGAGCCTCGTCAGTTGGTATTGATAGAGATGCTTGTGGCTGTGTAGTTCGACAAACACATGGCCTGCCTTGTGCTCATGAGATTGCAAAATATATAAGTGTTGGGCGCCTTATTCCTTTCGATTGCACGCATATGCATTGGCGCAAGCTTGACTTGCTATCTACCGAATCTGACCAGGACTCCAGTGTCAATTTGAATTGCATACCAGAGATAGATTTAATTGTCGAATAGTTCGGGGGCTATGATTCGAGAAAGAAGTTATAGATCTTGGATAAGCTTAGGGAGCTTACAAAGCCTGAGATGACCTCACTGATCAAGCCAGATACGAAGACTAAATGTTGGGGGCGCCCTAAATTGAAATTACATAATTCTTCTAAACGTGAACCCTCTTCCTTTGAATATGTCGAATTAGTTCAGGATAGTTACTCTCCTCTCTTGAAGATGGAAGAGACTATTGTCAGCAGTGGGGCCTCCTTTGTGCCCGTGAAGAAGCTGATTCCTAAGCAAAAGGTCTGTCGCACCAGCAATTTTAAGCCAGTTTCTTATATTAACACATTCTCAGCTGGTTTAAGGCCTTATATTAATCATGTAAAAGATGTCAATGCAGATGGCAATAGTGGCTTTAGAGCCATTGTAGGGTTGATGAGACTTGGTGAGGATTTGTGGCAACAGGTACGGAAAGATCTTTCTAAAGAGTTAGTGATTCATGCAGAATACTACAGACAATTATATGGATTGCACCAAAGGGTTGATGAACTTCTCAACATCATATCGTACCAAGGGGATTGCACTCCATATGATCGGTGGATGACGATGCCGGATATGGGACATCTAATTGCCTCACACTATAACGTTGTTCTATACCATTTGTCAATTGAGCAATGCCTGACTTTCCTTCCTCTTCGATCGGTCCCTATTCCTACTGCTGCTAGGCGGGAGATCGCAATTGGTTTTGTCAATCAGAACCACTTTGTTTAGGTGATAATAGTAGATGCATAAATTCACCTTTTTATATTTTGCTTGAAATGCCATGACTAACTTGAACACTTGTTATATGTAGGTTTTCCTCGTACAAGGTCATCCAATTCCACCTATTGCTACTAATTGGATTCGTCACCATCACCTTTCTGCAGATGGTTGGGATACAGCTTACCAATCTTGGATCCAACATTTTAGAGAAATTATCAATCCATCAGTTGCCACATGCGAAACCATCGATCTGGAATGATCGTTATATTTTATAAGGATGTTCAAGGATACAATTTTTTAAGAGCTCAATGCAATTGAGCCTTGTTGTAACTTTTGGACACCTTTTCTTTTCTTTTTTTTTTTTTATAAAAGAACATTCCATATATCTTCATGGTGCATGTCACATCACTTAAGTTGTAGTTGCTAACTGCAAATGATAATTTCAACTGAATGGTCCTGATATGACGGAAAATAAATTGATCGGCTCTGAGACGCCGAGCAAGACCTCTGGTGTCGGGCCTGAGATGCCGAGCAAACACTATGGTGTAGGCCCTAAGACACCGAGAAATCCTAACTCTGTAGGCCCTAAGACGCTAAGAACGACCTTTGGTGTCGAACCTGAAACGCCAAACACAACCATTGCCCACTTGTACAATACTAGTTTATAAAACTACATTATCCATTTCATCTAAATGCTATGCAAATAAAAAGAGACTATCATTTTACATCAATACAAACTGCAATATTAAAAAGGATATCCATAAATAGGCCAATGGATGTCAAAAGTCTTATATGTACCATCTTTGTTCCAAAAAAAAATTGCATAAACACAGTTTACAATCTTTCAAAAGAAGTACTTCAATCAGAACCACAAAAAAATACAGATCAAATGCTAAGTCCACATCCTAGACCCCATGTCTCCCCCTGCGGCTGTAAGTGCGTGTCTCGTTCCGTGGCCGTCTATGAACAAGATCTTTCGGATCGGCTCCATCCAAGACCCTGTTGACGTCCTCAAGGGCCGTGTACAAGGCATCAGGATCTTGGACACTCAGAGTATGCCCTCTCCTTAGAATAGGCTGAATAATACTTTGGGCATTCACGATGCGCTGTTAATTGATCACATAATGCACAAATTAGTCAGTTTGTTCAGTTGATTATACATAATATAATAGTTCAGTTGTCAGGCATCATACCAATCGTGGGTATATAGAAGAGCTGCCCTGAGAATCTTGAACAAGCGGATTGAACGTGGAGCGATGTGTAGGGTTCTGAATGATTGGGTGCGACACTCAGAGGAACAATTCCATATAATTGGGCGGCACACCACGCTCCATCAGAGACAAGAGGTGGTTATGCCACCTCTCCATATTTGATCCAAGTAATTGTAAGCGATTCGATACCGATTTGCGGTGGCACCCCTAGTGGCGCGCTGTGGAGCTAGTGGAGTGGGGGGAATGCGTTGGACCCTACCAAACTGCATAAGCCCCTGATTAGGATGATATGGTTCAACGATGTCCATGCACTTAAGACAGCCAGTATAAAAAGCAACCTCGTTAAATGGGTGATCTGCCCTGTGCTCTCGGTAGGGGTCCCACACCACTTGCAACATTAATCAACAAATGCATTAGTTAAATTGTACGGTACTCATTTACTCAAATTTTTTATTTATAACTTATAAGACCTTACCTGATGGGCACCAAGATCGACAAGTGCCTCTCGTAATAATTGCAGGTTGGACATTTGGTCCCCAGACTCTCTTCGTGGCACCCAGTGATGCACTCGCGGTAAATTTTCTGTGTATGTGCGATTTTGTTGAGGCATACATCTACGAAAATGCTCGTAAATCCATACCTCTAGTAGAGTCAGATATCCTACAATCTGCCTGACTCCACTTCGAGTAGCAAACCCCAACTGTCAGTATAAGTGCGCAAGCGCAGCAGCTCCCCAAGCATACGTGCGTGCCTCATCGAAGTTCATTAGCAGCCTTAGATAGAGCACTGGGAAACTCGTGCCACTCTTGTCTGTGAAGAGTGTAGAGCCCAAGATATACAACAGATATGCTCTAGCGGCATGCCTAATGTGCTCTTCTGGATCCGCATCGGTCACGTCTCCATATAGGTCCCTCAGCCACTCCAGTCTAACCGACGAGCCCTGCACACCTACTAACTCTTCGTGTGCCTGCTGGGATGTGACCCCAAGACCATGCTCTACAAGTATCTTTGATCGCTCAAATAACAGTGGGTCCACTGATACAGATTTTTCAGTGACCGGGATCCCTAGAATGGTGCTCATGTCATTAAGGGTAATCTTCATTTCACCGAAAGGTATGTGGAATGTGTTTGTTTCAGACCGCCATCTTTCCACAAACACTGACACGATGTTCTTGTTGATGGAACGATAAGATGTCGCCACCAATGGAGCCAACCCTGAACGACCAATGAGACGACTAAAAACGGTATTTTGCCTTCCTTCTGAATTCCATGCCCATTCACTGATTTTTTGGCCATGGCTTATGCATTTAAGTGGCAGTCTCTCCTGCAAAACGAAATAAAAAAAACAAATTAGTGAAGGTACTAAATATTTAAAACATGTTTACCAAGATTATTCACAAACTTGCTGCTGCCAAATACTTGCAGCAATATGTGTCCGGAAATTAGGTAGCAGGCTCAAACTTGTAGGCCCTCCGGGAATTTCTCCAGTCATATCATGAGCGACAGTTGAAGTTCGTTCGGGTACTTCTTCTGCCTGTTCAGAGACTTCGGTCTCCACTTGGGCTTCGAGTTGTTCTTCAATTACTTCTTCGTCACCATCGGACACATCAGCGACCAAACCTCTGACGGAGTCTCCTGTTCGACGCAGTGAGTCAAATCCTAAAGGTCCTAGAGGTACTGGGCACATCCATATAACTAAATTTTTTTTATCAATACATAGTTTACCACTGCGTCAAAGCCCGTTCGGCCCTGACTATCCGTGTGGGTATCATGGTATCGGTGTTATAGTACCGAGAAAAGCTTTTCTACTTGGACCCACAATGCCGAGAAAAGCTTTTCTACTCAGACCCATAGTGCCGAGATTTTAATTTCTTTACGGATCGTGCAGTCTGAAAAAAATGTGTTCTTTCGGGCCTACAGCGCCGAGTGGAATCATAACAGACATAATGAAACGATGACGCTGGTTGGAGAAATGGGGAAGACAAAGGCGCATGAGGGAGAAAAATAAATATGAATAAACCAAATCTTTGATCTTAAAAGAAAACTAAAAGCATTTCTAATCAAGCAAAAGGTATCGAAATCACTCACAGAGGTTGGAAAGTCGACGATTCACAGTAATGCAGTTTGAAGAAGAAAGCAAGAAGAGCACAGAGAAATGACTGAACAGGAGGAGGTGCGGCATTCACGTCCGGGTGGGGGAGCTCGTTGAGATCGCCTTCGACGTGGAGGGTGCAGTGAAATGGCTGTTTACATAGTGAAATGAGAGGAAAGAATGCAATGTGCAGAGAACATTTTCATCGAGTCCAGCGTGCATGGATGAATGGGTGTTTTAGGGAAATTGCAGAGTGTAGAGAGAAAAAGTTGAAAATTTTTTCACTGAAGATCACTATGTAAAGAGATGTAGTGTGTGGAGGGCAAAACGCGGCATGTTGGTAGGAGCACTCTTAAAATTTATTCTATCGATCAAATGATTTAAAATGCAAATAATATATTAAGATGAGATGACTTGGATCGAGTCTTCGTAGTATTTGATTCGATTGTTTGTCAAAGAGTCAAGAGCCAACTTCAGAGTTCACCAACAACGTCTTGCATGAGTGGAAACAAACGACGCCCATGTCATAACCTGACGTATCAACCTCCAGTCACCCTACCTCCAGAATGTCAGGTCGTTCCCCTACCAAGTAACACGCATGTATATATAAAGCCACGCGTTATACCGGACTATCCTCCTTCCGCCGGTAGCTTCATCTTATCCTGTATAAACAAAACAGAACAAAATCCAGTGGTAGAACCGTAATTCCACCAATCTCTAACCCCATTTTCTTCCCACTCTTCCTGTACCAGAGAAGAAGGGAAAAAGAGTCTCCTTTTCTTCGACATTTCATTTCACCTTTCCAATCCCAAATCTAGCGTTTCTGAAACTCGAATCTGTCAGTTCCTCTCTCATATCTGAGAGATCTCACCTCCGAATTCAAAGGTAAGAGTCCCAAGAACTTTCCAAGAACTTTACTTGCTTTCAGATTTCTAGATCAGATCTCAGTTTTACAGAAAGATGCTTCTTTTATGCCCCCAATTTTTGTGGTAATTTTAGATGCGTGTGTGCTGAAGAGGGAAAATGTGTTGTGGAGAGGTGATGTTTTAGCTCTGTAGTGAATCTGGTTGAATTATTTATTGACTGGAGATTTCTAGAAAGTTCCTGCATTTTTTTTTTTTTTTGAAAATGGGGATGGTGGAAGAATCAGAAATGTAAAGGGAGTTTTGAGTGATGTTACGATTTCCAGATCTGAGTAAAATGGCACAAAAGCAAAATGGTGGTAGAGGCAGAAGCAGATTTTTACTTTTCTAATCGTCAGTTGCATGATTTCACGTCTACCATCTACAAAGCCGTTTCGACATTTTTTTTTTTTAATTTTAAGTCTGCCGAATTGGTTTTTGGGGAAAATCTATTTATCTTGTATCGCACCAACAAGGGAATAGTGGTTGCAAGGAAAATTAGAATAATTTTTTTTCTTTGTCAAGGAATCCTCTCCTTGCATAAACACACCCGTTGGATTTATTTGTGCAATGAGAGGATTTTGCTCAATGCGGATTTTTGATTCGATAGGGGAGAAGAATCCTGCATTCCTACCCCTCTGAGATCAAAATCTTCTCTATTGAGGAAATTGGTCCGCATTTTCCTTTCATTCAAGGAAAATGCCCTGCATCAAACAATGGAACAGTGGGCTGCATGGAAAATCAGAGTAATCACCCTCTTTATTTCTGAATCCTTTCATCGCATGTTAGTGCAGAGACATTTCCACGGAAAGCTTTGAAGTTTTTAACACCTTAACGCCAATCTAATGTTTGGTGCAGAAATTTTTACTGAATTTTTTTAAAACAAAATCTTGGTCTTGGGGATTTTATATTGTAGGGGAGGGGAGGACTTATGATGAAAAAGTACACTGTGAATTCCCTGGAAGCAGCAACTATTTCCATATATTCCCCCAAAAATCCTCAAAAACTTGTTATTTTTTAGGCAGTGCTCTTCTTGAGCAGCATATTTGCTGAGAATTTCTAAATGAATAATTAGATGTATGGGAGATGCACTTTTCCATGAACATGTCATTTGTACAAACGCGTTTCTTGGTTACGTTTGTACGACGAGAGGATTTTGCGATAGAGAGGAAAATTGTTTTGATTTTCCGTATAGCTCGCTGATTTGTCATTTGTATGGCACATTTTCTTTGCTAAAAAGAAAAAAATGAACTGATTTTTCTCGATAGACAGAATTTTGTTTCCTATAGGAAGGGTAAAAATGTAGGATTCTTTTCTTCCCTAGAAATAGAAATTCGCAAAGCGTGGAATTCTCCCAATGCATAAACAAGTTCAAAGGGTGTGTTTGTGCACCAAGAGATTCGTGATAGGAAGGGAAATTGTTCTGATTTTCTGTGCAAACCCATTGTTCTGTTTTTTGGTGCGGTAAATTTTTCTTGTGAAAAAAGGAAGGAAAAGAGAAAAAATGAACTAAATTTCGTCGATAGAGGATTTCAAATTTTTTATAGGAGGGGTAGGAATGTTGGATTCCTCTATCTCACGGAAACAAGAATCTGCTGGGTATGGAATCACCTTGCTGCACAAACAAGTCCAAAGGGCATGTTTATGAAAAATCCCTAACCAAAAAACCTATTGCACGTGTTTGTGGGATGATGGAATTTTGAGGTGTTGCGCAGAAGTGATTCCTACAACTCTCATAGGAAATGATTTTCCACCAGCTAAAGAGAAAGTGCTAACACTAAGCATCTTGCAAAATTGCAAGTGCAAAAAGTAGGACGGTTTTCGGTGCTACCAAGGTATTCTCGGCATTGCACAAATCCTATGGGGCATGTTTGTTTGCGTGAGGGGAGGAGTAAAGAAAAATAAAGGGCCAAATCAAGAGTAAAGGAAAGAGTAGGGGATGGAGAGTAAATGCACTACATGACAAAAGAGTTACTCCCTATGTTATTGCACTTGGGGGTTGTATATAGAGGAGTGCAAAAGTTGAGTGGAGAGGAACCTTTATAACACATAGTTAGTTTTACTTTACTCACCTTTTGGCATCCAAGCAAAGCTAGAGTAAAATAGTTACTTCGGTGGCTTTACTCTCCCTTTGCTTTTGGTATCTAAACACCATGAAGTAAGAGGGCCAGTCACATCATGTAATTTTTCACTTTTGTTTACTCCTCCCATCATGTAAACAAACATTCCCGAAAATACGGAAAATTCGTTGGTTTTTGCAATTTTTTCTTGAGGAAACTTTACTGCACCGAAGATGGTAAATGAGCGTGGGAAAGCGGAACTTTTTTCATGGCATTTTGCAGAAATGGAGTTATACAGATGTGCCTAAACTTTTATGTTTGGGGGAGACAGGTTGGATCTGCAAATGCTTTGTCATGTATCTGCGCACTCTTTTGTCTGTGGAGGCAACTGAGCGAAAAAAACTGATGATTCAATTGCTTAAGGAACCCATGTCAATGACGACAAAAAAGGCTACATCTTGGATTCTGCAAGCTTTAGAATCTCTGTGTTTCCAAACAGGCACTGTGACACTCGATGGAAAGGAAAATCCTAGCACTAGTTCATATTGATCCAAGGCAAATTACCGTCTTCTTTTTTTATGATACAAATGAGATAAAAACGTCCCTTTCACAAAAGCCTACGGGTCCGTCTTATCTGCTCATCTGGTTAGCAGTCATCTCCTAGGATGTTTGTATGGATTTGTAAAATTCATTACATGAAGGATCAGGCTGATAATGAATCTAGGAATTCAGGACATGTTCACCGTAGTGCTTTTGCTAAATATCTCCTAGTATGTGTTTGTGTTTTCAGGGATTCGAAGCTCTGTATCAGTGCAATACTCAATTCACACCCTTACTGTTGATATGGACAGCGTGTATGGCCTGACAGAGGTTGATGTGTGTCTTTGATACTAATGCATTCAGTACAACCTATAGGGTCTATTTCTTTACTAAAATTTCTGACAAGAATTCGCCATGATGGGGTTTTTGGGACATGATGTGACATCTTGTCCCCTGGCATTTGCAAATGCCATGTTTCTCCTGGAGAAGTCCAAAATTCTAGCCACCTAAAAGTTCGCAAATGACCTTTGGAATTCTTGAATTCCAGCCCCTTTGCTTGTTTGTGGAATTTCGGGATGCTCAAGTACAAGGGAGTATTTAGGATTTCCACTATGTTGGAGAATTCTCCGTACATGAATTCCAGTAAAGAAACAGACTCATGGAAAGTGTGTTTTTTTATTATTATTTTTTTTCCAACTAAAAATAGAATTCCAGCGCAGCCAGTATGAGTTAACGATAAGTTGTATGATATTGATATACACCATTGTCTCTAGCCTTTTTTTTTTTTGTTTTGTTTTTTGGGGGGGGGGGGGGGGGGGGGTGTGGTTTTTTGGTCTGAGCTTGTTTAGAGTTCATTAGTAGAACTCTTTTAGCCAGCTTCATATTGATAGTTTAAGGCTAGATGAAGAAAAATAGTAGTTAAAGTCTCCATGGGAGAAAACTCTTGTTACGGTGTTTTCCTATTAATTGTTTTCAGTGGTTATTTGTTCATTGATGATGAAAAAAACCAAAGGCTTTCTTTGGTTTGATATTTCTAATATTGATGCATTCAATACAACCAATCGAAAGGTTTTTTTGTTCTTCATTTTAAGTGGAAAATTGTCACGACCTGAAATCTGGGCCCCTTGAATTTCACGTTGTGAACTTTTTTCTCGATACAAAAATCAGTTTTTTCTACAGGGAGTTTTCATTCACTTCAAGATAAGCAGAGTATAAACTAATAATTTTTATTATATTCATATTGATCTATAAATAAGTCTTTAAACCAACAGATTAAATGCAGAATCTGAAGAAATCCTTTTTACAATTCTCAAATTGAATAGAAACCAACTATCTAAATTAATTGGATTTAAGATACTGAAATTAGTCCTCTGTGTAACTCATCCTTTGTTCCCAGCCCATGGTTTCTTTTCTTTATACGCATCTTCATCTATAGTCTCAGGCTTTTCTTTGTGACCCATATTGGATCTAGGATTGGAGAGAGAATTCAGTAAGTAAAGAAGGCTATGCAAATGCATATAATTAGACCAATCGTGGTTATGACAAGTACATAGAATATAAAGTGTGAGCTCGAGTATTCATCATCAATTGTTTAATATATACATGATTCACAGTATAATCAGAATTCAAGAAAATAGCATAGATCATTATTCACAAGTATCAAGTAACAAGAACATCACGTCAGTCTAGTAGGTCCGACCCGGCTCGACCCATCTAGATAAAAAGGTTCCTAGTCATACTCATAGGAGAACCGGGCAATTAATTTTCTTGGATCGGAGTACTAGTTATACTCATAGTAGAGCTGACCAATTTATCCTCTTGGATCGGAGTCTATAAATTCTGTGCCAAGTTGTTGTATTGGCGGAGTCTTAGTTTTGAGTAACTAATCTTCTTGGAATTACACTCACAATGTTCATTATGCATTACCATGAGCAACAAACGTGGAATTATAACTCATGGCATTACCTTTGGGAACCAACTATGTGGAATTATGACCCAATTTATTACCTTGAGCAACCAACTATGTGGAAATATGACTCAAGTTATTACCTTGAGCTACCAACTATGTGGAATTATGACTCACATCATTACTGTGGAAAACCAACTTGGTGGAATTATAACCATAGTTGTGAATTTTGTTTCGGACACTATTTCAATTTGACTTCAGCCTCCAAATGAAAAATCTCATCCGATTCGGAAATTTCAGTGAAACTTTTTGGTCTTATGTTTCGGAAAAAATATAAATATAAATATATATATATATACACACACACATGTAGAAATTTGATAAGGGACTTATTTTAAGTGGAATTTGATTAGGGAATTTATTTTAAGTGGAATTCCTTCTTATTTATTCCTTTATTTTTGTTTGAAAGAGGGCTTAGGGTAGGAGTTGGGGCTTTTAAGAAAAGAAAATCACAACAAGTCCTTTTTTAAAAATAATTTTGGCCAAAATTTCTGAAATCCATCGAAATTGACCAAAATCGACTGAAATCTTAACCGACAAGTTGTGTAGTGTTGTTTCATTTCTATATGTAGACCGAAATGAAATTTCTTGGAGAAATTTCTTCTGAGACAACGAATTTCACAACTATGATTATAACCCCATCATTACCTTAGTCAACCAAGGACTTAGGACTTATGTCATCACCGTAGGCAACAAACTATGTGGAATTATAGCCTATGTCATCAATGGCACGAACCATCAACTGCATATAATTATAACTCATGTCATTACAGAATTACCCTTAGCCACTAGATCGCTACTTGGTTTACCACTTAGCTCATTATTGAGGACCAGTTTCCAGTATTCATCCACTTTCAAGTCAATATCCAGTCAAGAATCAATAAGGCCTAAGAAGATGTGAAAGCGCCTTTCTCTCTATAAGAACAGCGTGTTTCGAGGTGTGAAGTGGGAGAGAAGGGATGTCATAATTGGGTTTTGAATTAGATGAACTTTTCATTTTTTTTCTTTTTGAGTAATAAGAATAAGAGGTGCTAAGCTTTTTATCATCCTGGTGTATAGCTATTTTTCCCCAGGACCTCCCCTACAGAATCCTCACTGCAGTAGAGTTTAACCACCAAGTTCCGAGATGGATTGGTGTGGTTCCTCTACGCCTAGGACAACAGAATATCAAACCATGAACGAAGAAAGGCATGAGAGAAATATTTGCTAGTGATTGTGAAGCCCAAATTCTTGACTGGAAGGGACACCAAAGGCCTCTACCCTTCCATCCCTTGGATAGATAGAGGGGAGGGCAGAGCTTCTTCTTTTTTTTTTTTTTTTTTTCCCATGTTGTCTAACGGTTGAACTATGAAAATAAATGGCGAGTGCCTGATCTATTTGATTGGGTCATGTAGGAACAAGGTTCAAATCTCTCGGTTTGTTAGGATGCCTCGGCTTCATACATCACTGCACTTCCGCTTGATACGAGCCGAACCTACACTCAGGTTCAGCTAGGGTATTTGATGTCCAAAACTAACCCTTTCTTTTACTCTAGTTGCTTGGATGTCCCCTTGTGATGATCTTCAGATGATCCTGCTCTTTTAGGTTAGTAAAGAAGAAGAGAAGAGGAGAAGAAGACTGAAGAAGAAGAAGAAGAAGAGAAGAGAAAAGGAGGGGAAATTATCATCCTCGGATAGGACGACTGTTCACCTTTCCATGTTATTGAGATACTTTGAATATTACATATGAGACCCTCTATATCATTGAAAGTACATAATGCCCCTAAGAATGATATAAATACCATATAAACCCCTTATATTTTCCTACACAGTGGGTCATGGGAAATGAAAGGGTCCTTGGTTTAGAAAGGCACTTCCTGTGTCGTGGAATTGCGTTTTCAGCAACTCATTTCATAAGAAAAGGACACCATCATAGATATAGGTATCGTTGGAAATGCTCTCAAAACAGGTAAGCCTGGGAGCTGCTGCCTGTCAATCGTGCCCATCATGTGTAGGCACAACTGGGCCCAATAATTGTGTTATAGTTAGATCTTGTATACTAGTTAAGCTACAATTAGTCAAGTCAGAACTTATGTACTCTTTCTATATTAGGGTAGCTATAATTTAGGTGGGCGACGGCTGATCAGAAATGATCGGGGATGATCAGCGGATGATGCACTGAAGGCTTCCAATTGGAAGATGACAAGGAGGATCTGTAGATCCTTGTGTTGAAGAGATTGACCCACTAGGACGTGTAGATGTCATCATGAGAAGATATAATACAGAACACACACACACACACACACACTGAGAGAGAGAGAGAGAAAGACTTGGTTGAATTCGCGTGTCCCTCTTTAGAGTTCTTTCATTCTTATTATATAAGGTTTTAATACCCTATTAACATTATCCTAATGCAACTCAAATCCTAAATTATAGCTACCCTAATATAGAAAGAGTACATAAGTTCTGACTTGACTAATTGTAGCTTAACTAGAATACAAGATCTAACTACAACACAATTATTGGGCCCAATTGTGCCTGCGCATGATGGGCATGATTGACTCTCTCTGCGTGTTTTTTATTACATCTTCTCATGATGACATTGCCCAGCTTTAGTTGGTTTTGGGTTTTCCTTTTTCAGAGCTTACAGTAGGATGGATGGTAAACTACTACATCAAAAGAGTCATTTTGCTTATGATTTGAGCTAAGTGGGCAATGTATCGTTTCGTATCGTATCCGATACTTCACATTTCATGTGTAAAATCCGTGTCCCTTCCGTATCCAAGCCGTGTCCCTATTGTATCCATGCTGTATATGGGCATCATAGCAACCAAATATAACTTGGCAAATTTACATGTTATCAGAAAAATAAAATACTGATAAGATGGCTTCCTTATGTTGCTTTACAATTATGATATCCAAATTATCTGGTATTTATTGGTCTTTTATCACATATAGCCCATCTGATATTCTAGTACAAATATGCTTGTGTGGTCATGATATGTTCTTTTCATTTGTCTTTTTTCTCCCTTTGTGAACCTTGGTATGTTTTTAACATATTGCAGTCTATTATTTTGTAAAAATTCCCTTGTTTTGAGTTATGGGCGATTTGATGTTTTATATTGAGAAGCTACACCAACCAAATATAACTTGGCAAATTTACATGTTATATAAAAAAAGAATAAAATAAAATAAAAAATACTAATAAGATGGCTTCCTTATGTTGATTTACAACACTGATATGTGTTAGAAAATAGAGAGAAGATTAGATTCGTACAGAGCTTTTCTATTATCTCATTATCTGTACAAATACAAAGGGGAGATGCCTATTTATAGGCAAAGTAACCTCATAAGAGAGGAACCTTAACTCATCTTAAGTGGGCATCCTACCAAGATACATATCTTATTACACTCTCCCTTGGAAGACCAACATTCAAAGACAGTTGCCTCATTAAAAACCTTCATAAGGAAAAACCCAATGGGAAAAAAACCAAAGCGAAGGGAAAAAGAGTACAACATTCATCAAGATCATTGAACCGGTGTTGGACGTGCATAATGCTGTCTCGTTAAAACCTTAACTAGGAAAACCTAGTGGGATAAAACCTAGAAAAGGAAAAAGAGTACAACGCACAAATGTCCTGGGTAGCATACTTCAGGATGCTCCATGATAAACCTCTCCCCCTGATGATAGCAACCATTTACATAGTTTGATGATGAACTCTACGCATACCAATATCATATACAAACTTCTGGAATATTGATTTTGGCAAAGATTTGGTAAACAGATCAGCCAGGTTGTTACTCGAACAAACTTGCTTGACTTCAATCTCATTGTTCTTCTGAAGTTCATGAGTGAAGAAAAATTTCGGTGCTATATGCTTAGTCTTGTCTTCTTTAATGAAACCTTCTCGAATCTGTTTTATGCATGTTTCATTCTCTTCATAGATAATATTCGGGGTACCTGTAATAGATGGTAATTGACAAGAACTACAAACATGTTGAATCAAAGATCTTAGCCATACACATTCCCTACTGGCTTCATAAAGGGCCAAAATCTCAGCATGGTTGGAGGAAGTAGCTACCAAAGTCTGTTTAGTAGAACGCTAAGAAATAGCAGTATTACCATTAAGAAACACATTACCTGTCTGTGATCGACCCTTATGAGGATCAGAAAGATAACTTGAATCTGCATATCCTACAAAACTGGAATCGCTACGATCATAAGAATAAAATATTCCTAAATCGGTTGTTCCATGCAAATATCGTAATATGTGTTTAATACCAATCCAGCGCCTTTGAGTTGGTGCGGAGCTATATCTAGCAAGTAGATTCACAGAAAAAGCAATATCTGGTTTAGTGCATTGTGCCAAGTACATCAGGGCTCCAATAGCATTTAAGTATGGTACTTCGGGACCCAATACCTTTTCATTTTCCTCGATGGGATGGTATGGATATTTCTTTATATAATCAGTTGTTTTTCGAGCTCTTCTGGAGTCCCTATCAAATTTATATCATCTACATTAACTGCTAATATTGCAAATCCCTTCAAGAATCTCTTTATAAATAGACACGGGCAAATATGATCGTTTGCATACGCCCTTTTAGACAAGTATTCACTAAGACGATTGTACCACATTCTTCCGGATTGCTTCAGGCCGTACAATGATCGCCGGTCCTAATACACCACGTTTATTGAGAGACTCTAACTTTACTTTGATGGAACTTTTCCATTTTGGCCAATCCGTTCTTTGTCGACATTCATTTATAGTAGGGGTGCACAAAAAATCCGTTGATCCGTCAATCCGGTCCGATCCGATCCGATCCGCGGATTTTAATCCGATCCGAAGGCCAACGGATCGGTGGCGGATTGGAAATTGTGTAATCCGTTATCAACGGATTGGTGGCGGATTTGACCCTTAATCCGCGGATTCAATCCGATAAGATCCGTTGTCATTAAATATTAAAACAAAAATATATATATATATATATATAAATACTCAAAAAGTTCCTAAAGTGTAGTTTGAAGGTTCCATGGATCTCTTTTATGGGTTTTTCTTGTATTTGTCACTCTTGCATCATCATTGCCTTACCATATATCTGGGTCTGTGTTGTTGCTTGTATATTTGGGTTGCATATTCTGATTGAAATATGTTTTTTTTTTTTTTTTTTTTTTTTTTTTTTTTTTTTTTGCATTTAGTAAGTTATTTGTGTTCATTTGCTGCACGTCTGATGGGGTTTTCTTTGACAATATGTGTTGCTGCTGAGAGAGTAGTTCATGGTTTTTTTTTTTTTTTTTTTTTTCATGTAATGTACAGGGACAGATTGAACGGATTAATCCGATCCGATCCGGTCATCCATGGATCGGATCGGATTTTAATAGCTACGGATTGGTGACGGATTTCAAATCCGTCAATCCGTAGGAAACGGATTGGTGATGGATTTGGCCCAATCCGCACCAATCCGATCCGTGTACACCCCTAATTTATAGAACGTCGTTCTATGTCCCAATCATCATCATCATTTTCTTTTGATATTTATGTAGCTACCGCATATGCAAATGCGTCATCGATGACAATTTCATTTCTATTCCATCTCTCTCTTGAAGAATTATTAAGTATAGAGATCTCTTCATTATCTGGTACCAGTGCCTCTTCAGGGGCTTCCAAAGTCTCATCAAGGACTTCCATTAATCTAGAGAGAACGGATTTTACTATAACCTCTTCAGGAGCATTATGTGCCTCTTCAGGAGGAACTTCTTCAAGAGCGTTACGTGCCTTTTCGGGACTACATGATGATGATTGTTCATTTCTCCTTTTCTGCGGAGCTGAGTCCTTTAAACCTATAGGTCTGCCATGCTTCTGGCGTATTGTAGATTCTTTCGCTGCTATATTTTGACTTTGTCCTAGAGGGACATTAATCCTGGCAAGTGCATTCATAGCTGGTACATGTGACTTTGTCACCTTTGCTGCATCATTAAATGCATCGGTTAATTTGTTTACAATTTCTTGTAAGTGCACAATTCTCCGTATTTCATTTTCACATTGTGAAGTACATGGATCTATATGAGACAGACCGGAAGTATTTCATGTTCGTTCTCGCCATTCTTCAGGAACGGGTTGTTCTACAGGAACAATACGTTCTTCAGGAACTATCTTATCTCTCCCTGACGGCGGGAATATTGTCTCATCGAATTGACAATCGGAAAAACGAGCGGTGAAGACATCTCCTGTCATTGGTTTTAGATATCGAATAATCGAGGGAGAGTCATAACATACATAGATTCTCAATCTACGTCGTGGTCCCATCTTAGTATGTTTAGGGCTCCTATCATTCCAAAGCTTTAAATTCTTAGGATCACTAAACTTCGGGCTTGACTTTTGTTGTTTTGCTCATAATCGAATGTGATTCGACATTGGAGATTGTCATGTAATATAACCCTGAGGAGAGTACACTTAGTTTTTCTAGTATTTGCTTATGGCTTCCAATATAAATGTCGATGCATAAGTATTCCTTGTTATCTTCACTCATAGTCTCAATGTGGTACCCATTTATTTTGATGTTTTTAAAACTAATCAAGTTTCTTCGGGAACTTTTTGAGAACAAAACATCTTTAATGAATAGGTGGGTACCATTAGGTAACATCATATGAGCTTTTCCGGAGCCTCCAATTATTTACACAGGTCTAGCTATGGTGGATACCTTTCGTGGAATGAACAGTAATTCTGAGAAAAATTTCTGATTTTACAGAATGGTGTGTTTTATGGCACTATTTACCAAACATAGATTGTCCTCAGTTCCATGATCCATACCGTAAATAATAAATCAATATAACTATGCAATCACATGATATAATCTGAAATAATTAAAACATTCACAATAAATTAGGATAAAAAAATGAAGTTGCCCATCAAAACGGAAAAATCGAAGTAACATGCATCTCAAATGAACTAAAAAAAATTAAGTTTGTAAAGTTCAAAGAATTATTGGTCTTCTAGGCCATCCCAGGGGGTGCTACCAAGAGATTGCTAAATTCCTAATCATCCAGAGGTTGGTTGTCTTCATCCTCAAAGAAGTCATTTGTCTTTGCCAAATGAACAGAGGCCTTGTATGCTTAGTATTGTTCCACCACTTCCTTTGGTGCACGGCAAGTGCGCTACCAATGCCCACTTCTTCCACATCTGTGGCACGTCACGTGTCATCAGGACAGTGGGTAAGATTAGCCAGTAGATTCTAGTTGTTCTTATGTTGAGGGGCAGATCACTTCTGGTGATTTTTGAATTTTGGAGGGGGACCTTTAAAATCACCTCGCTTGAAGGAGTTATTTCTTCCACCTCTACTGGAGGATTTATGTCTTCCATTCTCCCTTCCTCTGCCTCTGGTTGAGCTAAAATTGGCATTTGCTTCAGGAACTGCCGAAGATCCAGTTGGTCTGGAGTTATGATTTTTCATTAATATTATGCAATTCTATTCAGCGACTAGGAGACATGAGATAAGTTCTGAATATTTGGAGAAAGGTCGCTCTCAATATTGCTACTGCAGGAGCACATTCGAAGCATGAGGAGTGGATAATGTTTTCTCCAACATCTGCTCCTCCGAAACCTTTTCACCACATAATCTTAATTTGGAAACTATATTGAAGAGGGCAGAGTTGTATTCAGATACTGTTTTATAATCCTGTAACCTCAGGCTTAACCATTCATTCTGGGTAGTTGGTAATATGACCATCTTATGGTGATCATACCTATCCTTCAAGGATTTCCATAGGCATGCTCAGTTTTCCTCAATAAGGTATTCATTGTTGAGGTAGTCATGTATGTGATGGCGCAAAAAGATGAGGGCTAACGCCGTTTCCTCTAGGTACATCTTGTTACCTTCCTTTATGGTCTCTCCTAATTTTTTGGATTGCAAGTGGATTTTAGCATGCAGTTGCCAAGATAAGTAATTGTCCCCATTTATGTCAAGTGTTTTAAAGTCAAGTTTAGCCGGATTTGACATCATGCAAGAACTGTAACAGGAAATATATATTAAATTAACCGTGTGCAGATAATCAATAAAGTAAAAGGAAAAAGGAAATGAAATCTTAACATCATAAGTAAATTAAGGAAGGAATTTAAACATGACAAATAAGTTGGCCAATGAAAAGTTAGAACATCAGGTTCTCAACTTTGAGAATAGTAGTTCTGTCAAGACTGCAGGCTTGATTTAGAACTTCAGTTTCATAATACATGAAATTAGAACTACAGGTTCTGTCAAATCTTTAGGTTTGAAGTAGAACTTCTGGTTCTAACAATTGATCAGAACTTCTGGTTCTGTCAAATCTTCAATTTTAATTTCATGGCCATATAATTTATTTGGAGTTGAACAAAAAACTCCAGGTATTGATTTGTGGATATGAATCTATAGGTTCATATCAATATTCCAACTTCTAAGACTGCTGGTCCATAGATTGGTGAACTTTGGGTTCAAATTTAGATCTTCCAGTTCTATTTTGTGATCCATTGACAAATTAAAAAAAATAAAAAATGCAAGAGGATGAACAATAACCAAAACACTATGAATACTATAAACAAGCATTATAAATTGATTTCATGCATTCTAATAAATTGGGTTTAACTATGGTTTAGATACCACTTATCGTAATTGCGGTCCAGAAAAAATTTATGACCGTTGAAATTCTGATTTGTTGCGTCTATTAGGTAATGCTTGTTTCCACGAATCAGCAAAACCAAGCCATTCATCGGATGAAGAAGTTATTGCTAACCCGAAAACAAGTTAGACTCCTCTTGCACGCGTCCTGAGACTGAAAGCACTTGAGGAAGAGAAATGGCTGGTGCATGACCCGAGGAAGAGAGGAAAATAACATAAAAAAAAAAACCAGCGTGTGAATGTTTGACGGTTTTGAAACAAAAGTTGGCTAAAACAAAAACTTATTGTTGCACGTTTCCCGAGGCAGGGTGAGAAATAAAAATGAGACGTTTCTCTCTCTATAGGCGTAAGTTGTAGATGGGATCGTGTTCTTCCTTTTTGTCTCAGTTTTTGTGCACCACGATGACTTTTTTTTTTTTTTTCCCCACAGCATCATGCTGATAACGTGTTAGAAAAATGAAGAGAAAATTAGAGAGAAAGGTAGAGAGCTTTTCTATTATCTCATTATCTGTACAAATACAAAGGGGAGGGGCCTATTTATAAGCAAATTAACCTCATAAGAGAGTAACCTTAATTCTAACCCTAACTCATCTTAAGTAGGCATTCACCCAAGATACATATCTTATAACAATATGCAAATTATCTGGTATTTATTGTTCTTTTTATCGCACATTTTGCCCATCTGATATACTAGTCCAAATATGCTTGTGTGGTATGATATTTTCTTTTCTTTTCTATCTTCTTCTCCCTTAATGAACCTTGGTATATTCTTAACATATTGCAGTCTATTGTTTTTTTAAAAATTCCCTTGTTTTGGATATTGGGTGTTTTGTTGTTATATATACATCTATATATATACATATATATATATTTATATATGTATATACATATATTTACATATATATATATATAGGGAAATATTCAAGTGAGAACTAGTTCTCATCTATTATATAAGGACTTTTTTGCGTGGCCCAACCAGTAACCCATCCAAACCTAGCAACCAATAGGGAACCCCCTGATAGTCACCAATCCCAATGATTGGCACACATCTGAATGGACTGAACCGTTGGATTGAGTGTTGAATATTTTTTTGAATATGAAGCCATTAAACTTGTGGGCCACGGAGTTAGGGGCATGGGTTTGGGGTCAAACTTGATACTTGGGGTGGTCCTCACATAGATCTTTCCATCCCCCATGGTCCCATCCCCAAATGGGGCCCTATAAAAAAGTTCTCATATAACATGTGGGGACTAGTTCTCACCTGAATAGTACCGATGTGTATGTGTTTGTGTATTTATATTTCCAGAGGAATGATCATATGTAGCTGCATTGCATTACACAGAAAAACTCAATGTAATCACATTGTAAGGTCAATGTAGTCATGTAGTACCTGCCACAGGCATGGTGGATTTAGAAAGGAACATCCCATGCTTGTGGATTGTGAACCAAAGTTCAACATAAGCGGATAATTCTAAAGATGGATGAGCTGTCTCCAGAATAGATCAGCATTCAGACAAATTCATCCATTTCATAGGTTCTTGATCAATAGTTGTAATTGCCTTGCCAGTCTAAATTCAGGCCATATAAGATTACAATAGATGTTTTTTTCAACTATCTGCCATTCATGCATATGGGTTAATGTGTGCCCCCGTAGAGTTGATTGCTTTGTATTGCAATGGATCCCCTGTTCAATTAATCATTCCTCATAAATAAGTGGCCTTTTGCTGCCCTTTTTTTTATTTATAAATGTCCACTTTTTCTGGAATCTTTCAGTTCCACATGGACATGCGTGTGTGAATTTTGAAGTTTGAACTTCTTTCTTAGCTTGATAAATCAGTTTTGCTAGTTCATCCTTGCTGGATTTCCTGCATTTGTGATTTTTTTTGGAAGTATTGACTGTGTGATGTGAAATTTCTTTATCACAAATATATTTATGGGCAATGCCCATGGTACTTTATGTTGCTTTTTGACGTACTCCGATACTGGTTGGAAATACTTCCATTAGAGTGGACAGGCTGTTGCTTACAGTATGTATTTTCATTTATTATCTTCTTTCTATTCTGCAATCCTCGTCTCTTTAGGATTTGGGAAGATGGATAGACAACAATCCTTTTGGCAATTGGGAGATGAGCTCCGAGGACAGTCCAAAGTCTCAGAGGATCACAAATGGTCGATGGTTGCGTCGAAGCTGGCCGAGCAGAAAAGATCAAAAGGCGAACGGATGAATAACATTGATCTTTCAAAGACCCCCATTGAGCTGAAGCCAAAAGAGAAATCTGGCTTTCAGGAAGACAATAAATTTGAGAACCTTCATTTCAGCCTACTGAATTTGGATTCCAAAATGCCTGAACCTGTTAGCAAGAATTCCTTGAGAAGTGGTTCTTACAACATGAATGTGGTTTATGAGAAGAGTAACAACAACAATATAAGCAATCTTAATCTGACAGCTGGCAACAAGCAGCACAGCAACAATAGCAATAAAGATGTTAACAACAACAACAATGCTGACAAACGATTCAAGACGTTGCCTTCATCAGAGATGCTCCCAAGGAATGAGGTGCTTGGAGGGTACATTTTCGTATGTAACAATGATACTATGCAGGAAGATCTGAAGCGTCAGCTGTTCGGTATGTTATTAATTGCCTGTCTGTAGCTTTTTTGCTTCATTAGAACTTTCTGCTTGATGTATACTTTCTCGAGTCTTAAATAACATCATCATTATTATTATTCTGTATATCTGAATCGTCTGCTTGACTGTATACTTTCTCGAGTCTTTAATATAATTGTAATTAATAATTATTATTGTGCACACCTTTTATGTTTCAAAGCTTCATTGTGGGAACAAAAGGAATGCTGAAGATGGATTCTTCTCCAGCACGCACACACACAGAGAGACGTAAGGCCCAACTAAATTATTTTTTGTCACTTTCTCTGATCCAAGTTTCCAACTTACCTAGGAAGGTTAGATGTGGATGGGTTCTAATTCCATGGTTGCAGGGCATGACATAGAGGACGTTATTAGGTAAAGAGACTTCTAATCAGCACCAGTTTCTACTTGCCACTTCCATCTGGTTGGTAGACAATGGTTTTTTAAAATTTAATTTTTAGCCTATTCATCAATTCGAGTAGCAGCTGTCATATATTTTTTAAAATCAGAATTAGCTCCACAGGCTCCACCGTGTTACTTCAAGCAGGGATAATCTCAACAGTATTATTTGTATAATATTCAAATGAAATCTAAAATTGACATGAACATTTGGGTGGCTTTGCCAAATGTAAAAGCTAGTGATTTTCTTCTTCTTTTTTTTTTTTCAACTCTATGAATTTGTATTTCAATCAGGGATTTATGCACTCATCTATTCATGGAGTATAAACATTTCTCAAGGGATGCGGATGAAGAAGTGGACTTAGCAAGCAAGGAGTTCGCAAGGAGGAAATGTGCTTAGGGGTCGACAAGACAATGCTTTAGTGACACTTTCATTCATTTTCTGTTATTTCTTTCTGTTGGAAATAAGTAGGCCTCGTGGATAGGTTTCAAAAACTTTTGACCCAATTGATGTAGGGATCAATTATCCATAAGGCTTCAAACCCAATCCAGGATCCAATCGTCAAACTCATTAACCATGATCAGTAGAAAAACTATCTCCAAGATAGAAAATAACATTACCATGCATCCACAATAAGTAGGTTTTACCTCGGGAGGTTGGTAGTGCTCTAATGGAGAAACTGATTACTTGTCGGATGAAGAACTCTTTCTTTCTTAACAAATTGGAATCTCCAAGACCCAATCATCTTCCACGCTATGTCCCGTATCAGATCTCTTTTCTCAAGAAGATGGGTAGGATCTCCAAGAGAAAACAACTATAAATTCTAGGGAATTCGGAAGAGAACTAGAAGAGAGAGAGGGGCGTGCAACTCTTGCACTTTCTTAAGGCGGGGATGCAACTCCTTTTGATTAGGTAGGTTGGACGTCCAAAGGGGGTTCCCTTATTTACTGCACTTAAGCCATCTCCCCATTCTAATTAAAATAGAAGTCTCACTTCCATTAAGAATTAGTAACTTCCTTTTGTCTAATTATTATTAGAAGTCTCACTTCCATCAACAATTAGTAACTTACTATTACTACTATTAGAAGTCTCACTTCAAATAGAAATAGTAACTTTCTAATTCCTTTCCATTTAGAGTTCAACTAGAATTAGTATCTTTCTAATAATTGGGCTAGCGTGGGGACCACTAGGGATTCCATAGAAAGCTGGCTCTAGCTGGGACACTGCGATCCCATATCTCATGTGTAATCCGGGCCCACAGTTAATTGCAAATAACTCCACTATATAAATGCAATTGAACTCCAGTCTTAGGAATAAATTACAAAGAAGACCTTAAACTTCCCTATGACCACAAGTAGGCCCCTCTATTGATATCCATGGATCAATTAGACCTGTCCACCAAATTGGATCCATATCTTATTATCCTTGATACCCAATTAATTGTAGTGATCATCAGGACCTATCCAATTAACTCTTAATTGGAATGGGTGCGCACTTACCAATGATAAACCCATTAATTGGCACAAGGGGATAATGAGGATAGATTCCATCTTGACCATTGAATGTTCCCCCAGTCCTATTACCACGTAACCAAGACACCGAGGTGTTGACCTACAATTGGCCTCATTTATTGGTGACTCAAAGCAACTGAATAGACAGAAACTTGAGTTCATTAATGTGTTAGGATTATGAGCCTGTTGCTAAGGAATTATGAGAGCAAAACTTAAAGTAAAGACAGTGTTTTTTAAGGTGCTTCTCATGGTCTTTCAATACATCTAATGTACCGACACAATGATCCAGAATCTTACATTCTGATGATCGAGACAAATCACAATATCTCTTAGTGATCAAAGTGCTGCAACCTTGTCATATGAGATGCCCAATCTCTTTACTGGTTGTGAAGATATTTAAGTATAAGATTTGTGACACATGTCTCCCATATGTGGATCTCATCCATACACATGTATTACATCTAGTATACTGGTGGACTTCGATGAAAGGAAAGCATGATTATATTGATAAATAAAGAAATAAATCAATTTATTTCATCATCTACTTGATTGAGACCATATAAACTAACAATCTCCCACTTGGGCTCAATGTCAGTCAGGGTTGCATCTCATGCCCATCCCGTTTACATGCTGCTCAAAGACTTTAGTGGTCATAGGCTTAGTAAAGGGATCTGCCAGATTGTCTGCAGAGGTTATCTTGGTGATTTCATTATCACCTCTCTGCACAATCTCTCGGACAAAGTGATACTTCCTCTGTACGTGTTTTTGGCTCTTATGGCTCCTGGGTTCCTTAGACTGGGCGACTGCCTTGCTGCTTTCACAGGAAACTATGAGTCCACTCCAAGTTCTTGAAGGAATCTTTTGAACCATACTACTTCCTTAGCTATTCACAAGCCGCTACATATTCAGCATCCGAGGTGGAATCAGTGGTACATTCCTGTTTAATACTCCTCCAGCAGATAGCTCCTCCACTGAGCATAAACACATAACCAGATGTTGATTTCCTGGAATCCTTATTTGACATGAAGTCAGAATCTGTGTAACCGACTGGAATCAACTCATCATTGCTGTAAATCAACATGTAATCTTTTGTCCTTCTCAAGTATTTGAGAATATACTTTACAACAGTCCAATGGTCAGGACCTGGGTTAGACTGATATCTGCTGACTAAGCCCACTGTATGACAGATATCCAGTCTAGTACAAAGCATAGCATACATGAGGCTACCAACAACCGAAGTGTCGCTCTCATCTGCTCCTTTTCCTTAGGTGTCTTAGGACACTGATTTTTGGAAAGGTGACTCCATGCCTAAAAGGTGTGATAACCTTCTTGGAGTCTTGCATAGCAAACCGTACCAGTACCTTATCTATGTAAGCAGCTTGGGATAAGCCTATCATCCTATTCTTCCGGTCTCGATGGAGTTTGATTCCTAGGATGTAGCTAGCTTCTCCCAAGCCCTTCATATCAAAAGTCTTTGCCAACTAAACTTTTACTGTTGACAACATTCTTATATTACTCCCTATGAGAAGGATGCCGTCGACATATAAAACCAGAAAAACTACCTTTCCTCCTTCACTTTTTATGTACACACATGACTCATCCGGATTTTGACAAAAACCAAAAGACTTGATTGCCTGGTCAAAATGGATGTTCAGCTCCGGGATGCCTGCTTCATGCCATAAATGGACTTCTATAGCTTGCAAACTCTTTGCTCTTGGTTATTAGCTACAAAACCGCCTGGGTGCATCATATAGATGTCTTCTTCAAGATGGTCGTTGAGAAACACCGTCTTGACATCCATTTGTCAAATCTCGTAATTGAGATAAGCCGCAATGGATAAGAGTATCTGAATGGACTCAAGCATGGTTACCGTTGAGAATGTTTCCTCATAATCGATACCTTCTTTCTGAGCACATCCTTTCACAACAAGCCTAGCCTTGAAGGTCTCATCTCTTCCATCTGGTCCTCTCTCTCTCTTGTAGACCCACTTGTACCCAATATGTTTAATATTGGCAGGCAAGTCCACAAATGTCTAGACCTGATTGGAGTACATAGACTCCATCTCAGCTTTCATAGCATCTTGCCAACGACCCAAATGTATGTCATTAATTGCTTCATCATAGTTACAAGGATCTTATTCTAGTTCTTTCGAGATTGCCTCGTAAGAGACTCCTCCCAAGGACGAGAATCTATCATGTGGCTTGATTATTCTCCCACTACGACGAGGCTCCGGTGTAACTACTGGGTCAGGTATGGGCCGATTCTCTTCAAGTTCGGTCACACTTGGATTTGGAATTGATCACATTTTCTAAAGATTTCTGGTCAATCATGTAATCTTCCTCTAGAAAAAACGTGTTGGTGCTTTCAAGCACTTTCTGCTCTCTAGGATTATAGAATAACCAACCTTTAGTTCTTTTGAGAAATCCTATAAACGTGCATACTTCTGACATCGATTCCAACTTATCCGCCTTAACCTTCAGCAAGTGTGCCGGACAACCCCAAATATGTAAATGTTATAGATCATGCTTTTGCCCGGACCATAACTTCCGGGGAGTCTTAGGTAGAGACTTAGGTGGTACGAGGTTTAGTATGTACATTGCAGTATCTAGGGCATGTCCCCAAAAGAATATCGGTAATCCTGATAAACTCAGCATAGACCTAATTATATCTAAAAGAGTCCGGTTTCTTCTTTTCGCTACTCCATTTTGTTAAGGCATGCTAGGAGTAGACAACTGGGATAGAATCCCATTCTTTGATAAGTATCCCATAAAATCAGCAGAGAGATATTTCCCTTCCTTGATCTGATCGAAGAGTGTTGATACTTTTACCTAATTACATTTCCACTTTCGCTTGAAACTCTTAGAACTTTTCAAAAGCCTCAAACTTGCGGTGCATAAGGCATATGTATCCATATCTTGAGTAATCATCGGTGAAAGTGATGAAGTATTCATCTCCACCTCTCGCTCTAACATTTATGGGTCCACAGACATCAGTATGCACTAATTCCAATAAATCTTTGGCTCTATTGCCCTTCGATAAAAATGGTCTTTTGGTCATTTTGCCTTCCAGACAGGACTCACAGACAAGCATTGGTTCTACCACCAATGAAAGCAAGATACCATATTTCACCAGCCTATCAATTCTGTTTAGGTTTATGTGACCTAGCCTCAGGTGCCAAAGTTTTGATGAATGTGACTTCCTCTTTAATGATGACATATTAATTATTTTGGTATCATGTATCTCATATATTGTGGGAGTTAACAAATAAAGTCCATTGGTTACCTTGCCAGAACATATAAAAGTACCGTTCCTCGTTATGACAACTTCAGTACCAAAAGTAATAAAATAACTTTTATTCACCAAACTAAAAACTGAAATTAAATTCCATCTTAAAGACGGTACATATAGAGTGTGACAAAACCAATTTATTATCTGAAAAACACAAAGTAATGACTCCCACTGAAACCACCTCCGCCTTAGCATCAGATCCTAGGTTGACAATGATTTTGTCGTCACTAAGCCTCCTGGTTTCCCGGAACCCGTGCAAAGAATTACATGTGTGATTAGTTGCATCGGAGTCAACACACCAGGATTCTGAAGTACCAGTTGCAAAACTAACTTCAGAAACAAGTGACTCAATCATACCTGAGGTCCTTTTCTTAGACAGAAAATCTAGACAATTCCTCTTCCAATGTCCTGTCATACCGCAATGGAAACACTTTCCTTTTGCTCCCGATCCCCACACCACCATTAGCACCATTCTCCACCTTAGGACTCTTGGGGACTGATTTCTTCTTGCCTTTCGGATAGGACGTGGCAAATGACTTTTCTGTCATCGGAGCAGTTGGCTTCTTTTTCATAATCCCTCAGTTGCTACCAGCTGGCTTGACAACTTAGCTAAAATCAGATTCATCTTATTCATATTATAATTGACCTTAAAATTGTTGAATGAATCTAGTAGTAACTGGAGGATTATGTCAATCTGCGATTCTGCATCAATCGCAGCACCAAGTACATCTAACTCATTCAATGAGTCCATCATCTTTAGCATGTGGTCCTGCACTGGTGTTCCTTCAGCCGTTTTAGTGCTTATCAGCACTCTCATAGCAGCCTGCCTAGCAAGCCTGCCATGGTCCGCAAACATCTCCTTTAAGTTTGATATAATATCATATGCAGTCTTATAGGATTGATGTTGGTGTTGCAAAATACTAGACATGGATGCCTGTATATAACATCTCATCGTCTTTTGCCAATTTGGTGTGAAAGGTCCTTTTCATCCTTTGGTGCATCAGGCCCAAGCTCATCGGGGGGGGGGGGGTGGTTGGGTTATGGTAAAGGACATCTTTGTATCCTGAAGCAGTCAGGACAATATCAAGGTTCCTTTTTCAATCTACATAATTGGATCCCACCAACTTGTTCTGGTTGAGGATGGTCGCAAGTGGATTGATAGTGTTGGAATTCATGCTTGAATAAAACTGTAGCACATAACCATATATTCTACCAAAATTATGTGGGAATCCTCATAACCACTAAATTTAGAATACATCGGAATTCCAATCCCTTAGGGCATGCCTCCTTGGGGAGTGCGTATGCCACTTAGACTGGTGCGGATCAAAGTCAATCAAAAATAGGATTAAGACTAACTATCTATGATCCCCATCATTCATTATTATCTAGGTATCTCATACCAAATAATATATGACTCCCGATTAGCTTTGATTTCTAAAATATATGAGGCAAATCCTTGGGGATACTACATCACTATTTTAGTTAAGTGTGACCCACCAACTAGCATTGCGTGACAACCGTTGTAGGCAACTCCTAGTGGGCCCCCACTCCGTCTCACCAACACTATCCTTAGGAGATCCATATCTAGTAACTGGACAAATAAGAGCGCTCCGTGGGGAACGGCCATTCTCAAGATGGCGCGAGGCTAATACTTTCCTTACAATGGACCTATGGTGGAAAACCATGGGGATTTCTCAATTCAAATGCCCCGCTCGCACTTAATATTTTAGAATTGAGGATTTCCTTTTAAGGTATTAGGCCCCACATATATAAGCATCAAATTATCTCATGATATGACTAATGATTGGTTCCAAGTCAAGTTGTATTTAAGGAAAGTCCAGTTTCTAAAATTAGTGTTACCAATGGGTCCATCTCATGGGTCCACCAACACTAATTAGAACTCTTTAAAAAAATTAATTTTATTTGACCAATTTTGGTAACTTGCTATGTTTGGATCAGATTTGGAAACATTCTAAAATAAGTATTCATCTATAAATAGAAAGTACTTAAATTAGAAACCAGTCCTCTCCTCCACATGGCCCAAGCTGAATAGACTTCTTGGACGTCTAGACTTTCCAAAACTTTGGGATTCCTCAAAATCTTTGGGCATCTTCAAAACTCTTTTGGTAATCTTCAAACTCTTTAATTAGGAGTCCAACATCACTTTCCTTCATCTCGTACACCGCCAAAAATAGAAAATTACATGAATTCCTATGCCTCGACAATGAGACTTTCATGGTAATCTAATGATGGAAATAAAAAGGCTATAGGGAAATTCGCCATGCTTTGCTCTTAAACGGGAAACCAAGGAAACCATGATGCCCTTTACACTTAGCCTCAAATAAACCAAACAACCATAAAAGAAAGCAAAAGACTTGTGGGCCATATGGAGAGGACATGAACCTACAAAGTTAGTATTATGAACATAATAGGAACTAGGTTTAGGAAGATACCATTCATCATCTCATGATGAAAATCCCGGATTGCTAAAAAGAAATGTTCTGCATCAGTTCGCTTGAGCGGATCAAGCCGCTCGAGCAGACACTTTCCAGAGCCAGGTCCTTTCGAGCGGATTGAGGTCCGCTCGAGTGCCCTACCTAGAATTCCTGCAGAAAAAACTTTTTCTTGTCCGATCCAGTCCCTTCTAGTGCATTCATATAAGATACAATATGCATAAAAACATCAAATCTGATCCTTACAAATCCCTAGGTCTATACTCTTTGCATCTCATGCAAAAATTAGATGTAGACAACTGATCTAATATGATTAGAGATGAGGTATGGCTCTGATACCAATTGTTAGAAATAGCTGTGCTTCGTGGATAGGTTTCAAAAACTTTTGACCCACTTGATGCAGGGATCAATTATCCATAAGGCTTTAAACCCATTCCAAGATCCAATTCTCAAACTCATCAACTATGATCAGTAGAAAAACTATCTCCAAGATAGAAAATAGCATCACCATGCATTCACAATAAATCTACAACATACAAGGAGTAGGTTTTACCTTGGGGGCTCGGTAGTGCTCTAATGGAGAAACTGCTAACTTGTCGGATGAATGACTCTTTCTTTCTTATCAAATTAGAATCTCCAAGACCCAATCGTCTTCCACGCTATGTTCCGTATCAGATCTCTTTTCTCAAAAAGATGGGTGGGATCTCCAAGAAAAAACAACTAGAAATTCTAAGGAATCTGGAAGAGAACTAGAAGAGAGAGAAGGGCGTTCAACTCTTGCACTTTCTTAGGGCTGGGCGTGCAACTCCTTTTGATTAGGTAGGTTGGACGTCCAAAGGGGGTGCCCTTATTTATAGCACCTAAGTCATCTTCTCATTCTAATTAAAATAGAAGTCTCACTTCCATAAAAAATTAGTAACTTCCTTCTTTCTAATTATTATTAGAAGTCTCACTTCCATTAACAATTAGTAACTTACTATTACTACTATTAGAAGTCTCACTTCAAATAGAAATAGTAACTTTCTAATTCCTTTCCATTTAGAGTTCAACTAGAATTAGTATCTTTCTAATAATTGGGCTAGCGTGGGGACCACTAGGGATTCCATAGAAAGCTGGCTCTAGTTGGGACACTGTGATCCCATATCTCATGTGTAATCCGGGCCCACAGTTAATTGCAAATAACTCCACTATATAAATGCAATTGAACTCCAGTCTTAGGAATAAATTACAAAGAAGACCCTAAACTTCCCTATGACCACAAGTAGGCCCCTCTATCGATATCCATGGATCAATTGGACCAGTCCACCAAATTGGATCCATATCTATCCTTGAGACCCAATTAATTATAGTGATCATTACTAACTATCCAATTAACTCTTAATTGGAATGGGTGCGCACTTACCAATGATAAATCTATTAATTGGCACAAGGTAATAATGAGGATAGATTCCATCTTGACCATTGAATGTTCCCACAGTCCTACTACCACGTACCAAAGACACCGAGGTGTTGACCTACAATTGGCCTCACTCATTGGTGACTCAAAGCAAATGAATAGACAAAAACTTGAGTTCATTAATGTCTCAGGATTATGAGTCTACTGCTAAGGAATTATGAGAGCAGTCCTTAAAGGAAATATATTATTTTATAAGATGCTTCTCATGGTCCTTCAATACATCCAATGTACCAGCACAATGATCCAGAATCTTACATTCTGATGATCGAGACAAATCACACTATCTCATAGTGATCAAAGTGCTGCAACCTTGTCAGATGAGATGCCCAATCTCATCACTGGTTGTGAAGATATTTAAGTATAAGATTTGCGACACATGTCTCCCATATATGGATCTCATCCATACATATGTATTATATCTAATATACTTGTGGACTCTGATTCATCTCATGAACCATCATGTCATTTGTATTGGTTATGTGCAAGTAATTAATAAATCAGCATTCATCTCATGAGAGGAAAGCATGATTATATTGATAAATAAAGAAATAAATCAATTAATTACATCATCTAATGGATTGAGACCATATAAACTAACACTTTATGCTTATTTGCTATTTCTATTAGTCCTTTCTTCTCCATGCTTGAGCTTCAATGAATCACTTCTATCATCCCATCTTGTATTGTGTTTTTCCCTTAATCAAGTATTCTTGTTAGTGATCAATAAAAGAGGAGCTAGAATGGTCTGGGAACAGCATGAGCATGGTGACATGGATGTGTCACACCTTTGAACTTTTTTTAGTTGCTATAAGCCTATAACTTCAATTTTTCCTACAAAATTACAACTGTTGTCGTCAATATTGCATAGCTCGTTATAAAACATTCATTGTTTGTCTCCAACAGGATTTTCTGAATTATTCATGGGGGCTACTTGGTCACCCTCTTGCTGATTTAACTAAGCAGAGTCACACCCAAGGCCCGGTAGTATTTAAAAAAAAAAATGAAAAATAGCAAAGATATTAAAAATAGATAGAAAACATAGTTATATTAATATGGAATTTAAGACATGTTTCATTTATTAATAGTGAATTTAAGTTGCTATATATAGCCATGTTCATATTTTATTGGGTCAGATGAATAGTGGTAGTGGTACTACCATCAATCGTCAAATGCTTGGATCTTTAAGAAAAGTGGTTTTGATCTTCTAGAATCAGTGCAAATTGTCCAACTTTCCCCAATAGAAGTAGCTGAAAACAACTGTATCTTAGGGTCCAATTACCTAAGAACTCAACCAAGCTACTTGGAGGATGAACTTGATTCTGCACCTGTTAAATTTGGACTCGGCCGATTTTTAAAACCATGGTCTCTAGACCTCACTAATGGACAGTGAAATGCAAACCTCATAGGCTGAATAAAAAACAGTCTATTTGTTTCTCTAATATGGCTTTCAAAATTGGATTTTGGGGTGACTCGATCACGCTTGAGTTGCGTTGCACCCTAGGCCCAATGAGCTTTAAACATGCTACCATTCTTCAAATGCTTGAATCTTTAAAAGAAGGTGTTGGTCTCTAGAATCAATGCAAAATGTCCCTAAATAACTTTTAAGTGTAGGGCCCAAAAACCATATGACACAGCCAACTAGGTAATTTAGGGGGGTGACTTTACTCTGCACCTTCAGAGTCCGAGTTGACTTGGACTTAGCCGGTTTTATAAGACAGTGGTCTTGGAGCCTCAATGATAGTGAAATGCAATCCTCAAAAGACTGAATTAGAAAGAATCTGGCAACTGATGGAGGACGTTTATGAGGAATAAGATTACATCAACACAAAAGAAAGTAGAGGATAAAAAAAAGAGAGATAACAGTTCAACTGAAGATAAAGTAGCAGTTTTCTGTAAAAGAATCAATTTGGTGATACGTTGTTGATTCACGGCACATGTCTATCTTGTTGGCAATTTTAATTCTCCGTGCCTTTCTCACGCTCTTCTCCATCCAACCACAGGTGCATTGTGGCGCCCGTCTATCTTATCTATGCCATGCATCTAGGTTTGGCTAGGTCTCGAAGTATATCACCTGACCCAATAACCAAACCAGTACCTTCATCAGAAAGGCCCAAAGACAAGTCCATGAAAATGGACGGTTGGCTAGTCCTTGGTTATAGCTCAGCTGGTTAGGGACATGGGTGTGCGGGCATGCGGGAGTTTGACCGCGTAGATGTTTAAAAATAAAATGGACTGTTGATCAGATTTTCTCAGCCATTTGGTTTCATATAAGTCCACAAATTTGAATTCCCATTTGGCCAAATCCTCAGGGAATAGTTTTTAATTATAAAGTCGTGTAAAACCCTGGCAATTGTAAATCCTCGAGGACTTGGACCTATGAATATCCTCACAAATGAGGATTTTTAGGCCTAACCTATCCCCCATTGGATGTGAAAATCCTCTCTTCGGCGGATTTGCACACCGAAACCAATTTTTCTCAGCTGTATGCATCACTACACACTGATATACGTGTGAAATCCTCAGCTATACATAATTACATATCCTCAACGAGGAATCCCTGTTCTAGGGGCAGTGAGGAATCCTCATGTCTGCAGTTTCCTCACCTGTTACCAAATGTGATCGAAAGGCTACTCAGATTGTTTTCAACTGTTAGTTTCAAACACAATGGGTCATCAATTATTTTGATGATTTTCAGAGTGGAGGAACATTCCCACCAATTTTATGATGAGTCGGATCTTGCATATGGAGCACATGCAGTCATCATTCGCTTACGTGCTTTTGCAGTTGCAAGCCTGAAGTTTACCTTAGCCATCCGCTCATCTCCCACTGATGATGATGAGTATTGTTTAAAATTTTCATTTCTGGTTTGGCAGGCTTACCACCAAGATACCGGGATTCTGTACGGGCAATAACTCCTGGACTGCCTCTATTTCTTTACAATTACACAACTCACCAGCTGCATGGGATATTTGAGGTATGCTCTTTCCCTGTTGTTTAATTGCTAGTTGTTTTCTCTGGGCTGCTTGAATTATCAAACCAGCATCATTGGGTCTGAAATTTGAACTTCTGGTTGATAATGCATAACTAAAGACATTGGTGGCCTCTCCATGGAAATAATCCTGGTGTCCTGATAACTATGGATATGATCACCAACTTTTTTTGACAGAACGCCACCAAAACTCTGAATGTGATGATGATGTGATGGAGTAGTTTGTTTCGAATTCCATGCCATTTTGTAATTTGTGGATACCCTTGAATCCTTGTGTTCATGGATTCAGTGGTAGGATTCTGGTTATCCAAACAAGACGCATGCTTTCTGTAATCTGAGGATTCCACGGCAGAGAGGAAATTGGCTTCAATTTCTGCGGGCCATGGTTTTACCGCTCTTTGGTGTAACTTCTTTCTACATGGGAAATATAGTTCTTTAACTGATTTTCCATGAGAGGAAATCATCAGTTGGAGGGATGTTGAGAGCTGGATTCCGCGTATGCACGAAAAGTTCCACGAGAGTGCGCACACACCCTTAATACCTGACAGGTTGCGTTGGAATTTGTCCATTTACAACTATAGTAATAAACAGTTACTCTCGGTTTCTCTCCCTCTTTCATGTCTATAGGCATCCAGTTTTGGAGGATCCAACATTGACCCTACTGCGTGGGAAGACAAAAAATGCAAAGGAGAATCAAGGTTTCCCGCACAGGTAAACTGAAAAGGGAAAGATATCATGCCAATTTTTTTAGCAGCATTTATGTGCAGCAATTTCTTATTCATGAAGTTTAAAAAATAAAAACCACAGGTAAGGATCCGTGTCCGGCAACTCTGCAAGGCATTAGAGGAAGATGCATTCAGGCCTGTTTTGCATCATTATGATGGTCCAAAATTCCGACTTGAGCTCTCCATACCAGAGGTAATTAAGTTTAGATGTTTGTGACTATTGACTATGTACTATGTTTGAAAGCCAGATTCTCCAAGGGCAGATCTTGGATATTCTTCAAGTCCGTTTGTTGGTTTTTCAGCAATGAAATCCTTTTCGCTCAAAGCTGGCCTCCTCCTTATATTATCTAGGAATATCTTACTCGTGCCAGAGTCATACCCATGTAGTTTGACTCCCTTTTTCTTATTTTAATCGTGTTTTAGACTTGATCAGCGTAATTTTGAAGGGTTTGAATTTCAGTGCCTCATAACCCTCCATTAAAGAATTTGGACTACCATGCTTGACTTGAATCCATCTGATGGTGGTTGTTTATTAGTTCATAAATGGATGCAATGATCAATTTGAGTTTTTATGGCTTTGCAGACCTTACTCCTGCCAGAGTCATACCCATGTAGTCTGACTCCCTTTTTCTTATTTTAGTCGTGTTTTAGACTTGATCAGCGTAATTTTGAAGGGTTTGAATTTTAGTGCCTCATAACCCTCCATTAAAGAATTTGGACTACCATGCTTTGACTTAAAACCATCTGATGGTGGTTGTTTATTAGTTCATAAATGGATGCAATGCTCACTTTTAGTTTTTATGGCTTGGCAGACCTTGGCATTGCTAGATCTATGCGAACAAGGAGGCGTGATGTGAAGCTGTTCTGCACCGGCTCTAGTAGAGCATCAAGAGTATAAGTACGTGTGGTGTGTTTCAGCTGTGTTTGTGGTGTTGGTGAAATTCCATGAAGCGTAAGCTTGGGAGGAGCCCTTGGTCTCTCTTTCAAAAGATTGTGGTGATTCAAAGGCATGAAACTGGTGGAGTCAATAATCCAGGCAGTTTTAAAGCACCTGAAAGATGCGTTAATATGATGTTAGGAAGATACCAAACAGATGCTATGTATGTAGGGATAGAAAAGCCCACAGAAAAAACAGGTGAGGCCTTTTATTGTGGATCTTTTGTTTGGTGGCTTTCTTTTTCAGTTATTCCTGTTCCAATTACATTCTGATACTGCTTTCTTCAGAGCAGGCCTTTGGTCATTTGCCTAGAAGAATCATGTATGTCCAACAAATGATACTCATTTGGCCATACTATTGAATTATGGATTTGAAGTAATCTATTTATGATATGATCCATATTTGTCATAACAAAAAAAATAAAAAAAATAATAATAATAAAGATGAATTTATCGGCCTACTTGTTTGGAGTTGAGGGGCACTAACCAGTGTTGGAAAACTCAAATGATTCAATGTTGATGTTAGTGAGGGCCTTGCATGGTGGATTATATAATTCCTTTGGCGCTGCGTGCATCCTCTGAAACTTAATAGCAATGCATTTAATTTTCTTGTTAATCTAATTACCCATGACTATTGTTTCACTGATTAAATTGACCAAATATAAACACTCGTAAGTTGAAATTTCTCATATTTATAAAATAGTGACTACATGTGGACTGAGTTTGTGCACTTTGGTATATGAAAATCCTCTCACTATCTGGCCCTTGTTTACTCAAACGTGCCCTTTTCTATGCAAAGTGACCGGTAACTTCGTTGTAGCATTTGCAAAAGCAAGAAGAAACTCCGATGCGGCAGCCATTGTGGTTCTGCAAGGATGCTAGTTTCTTCACTTGTTTGGTGTCATGGGACAGATGTGCTGAAGCATTCCATTAATTGTGTGGGAAGAGGACTTGATCGATCGAAAATGCACCATAACCAAGCATTCCATTAATGAGTATGATTGGCTTTAAGACTCAACGAAATTGGCAAAGAGAAACTGTTCCAATTTGCTTGAACCTTGTCATGATGTGGCAAGGATGACAGTGAAGCTGATGGTGATTATGGCGGTGGTGATTGTGGTGTCTCACCTTATTACATAATCAATGGAAGTCACCTCCACTCAATGTTGTTCCCACCATTAAATTGATTAAATGTAAAGCATATAATTTGATTTTTTTCTAATATGTAAATCACTTGTTATAGACATAATCAATCTTATGGTAGTAATTTTTCTTTTTTTTTTTTAAATTCCATGATAGAATGAGGGAAATGAATGAGTAGTTATCAGGGATTTATTGAGTGTAAATAAAATGTTTTTAACATTGTTTGGGATTATTACAAAAGCGTTAAGTTTAAATTCTTAATTTAAGATGTAGTAAAGGAATTTTAGAAATCAGTCTTAATTTTTTTTAACAAAATGTCATTAGTGGCAATATCACCACCCTTAGCCCCTTCCTTTTTCTTATAAATGGCAACAATTAGCTTCCCCCAGCTAATTAAAGCATATAATATTTGCCTACGTAGCCCAATCTAGCATGCCGTTTGATAGACTGGGATGTCGTATCATGCACTGGAAAAACAAAATTATTTTCCCTAATTAAAAGGGTAAATTAGCCAACAGTCCCTGAGTACGGTCTTCTAAGGCATCAAGGACAACAACTTTTTCTCTAATGTCTCTAGTCTAGATAACTAGAATTATTTTGGTGAAAGGTCCCTAATATGTCACGTCATATATTTTCATGACTAATTTGCCCATTTCAACAGTTTGAGCATAAAAGTTCAAATCGTTCAATCTCCCTCATTCCTAGGCCAAGTTTTCTCTCATTCTCTGTTGTCCCGAAGAACCCCTTCCGTCTTCTTCTCTAGGAACGAGGGACTTCACCAGAGAGCTTTGCAGATCGAAGTTGACCATCTCCGACTACACCAGTAACAATGGCGACGACCCAGCGATGGAAACGCGACCAATCCTAGCCTTCTCCTGCGACGGGTTCTGCATAACACAAAAATCCGTTGTTGTCTTTCCCTTTCTTTTCCTTTTTCTGTTTCTTGTAAGTCTAGCGCTTGCAATTATAACAACAAAAGATGGGGACTCTTTCTTCCAAGAAAACTGTTCCCATGTCCTAACATTTATTGTATTTAGTTTGGTAAGTTTTAAAAAACCGAACTTAAATTAGGCGCCTTAGGGCCCGTTTGGATATATATAGAATAAATTATTTACAGATTTAATTATTGTAAGAATAAAATAGTATATAATAGAATAATGTAATATTATAATATTATAATATTTTTGCTATTTGGCGATTTTTTAAGAATCTTGCATATTTTAAATTGAGTTGTTTGGAAGGTGCTATAATTAAAGTAAATTACATTATTAGAAAAAAAAATTATTAAATATTTTAATTTGAATGTAATTTACCACATCTGGATAAAAAAGTAGTGTGATATAGAAATTGCAATGTTATTACCTTAAGTTGCTTTTCTTTTGTCACATAAAACCAATAACAATATATCTCTATTAGATTTCTAACCAGGTGATTAAACTAGTAATTAATTTAAATTTCAATTGATAACCAATCAACCACACAATGACAATGAGACACGGTGTATATGTGCAAAATCCTATTAAGAAAAAAACCACGAGCCTTATCGTCTGGGCCAACAGACAACCAAGCACTAAGCAATTTGAAAGTTACAAGAAAACCCACAACCCTTTCCCAATTGCTACTCAACCTAAGGACTGCGCGATCTTGCTGAATGCTCGCCATACACCTTCACCATGCTTGAGCCAACCACCTTGAACACGTCTTCAAGATGTCTCCACTTCAGGAAAGTAGATGAAAGAAGAACCAAAGCTTGAACTTTAGAACAACAGAAGAAAAACTTTGGATGATTATGGATCTCTCTAAAGTATTCTCTAGTGTTTAGTATGGGAGAGTAGTCCTTTAGAATAGAGAGAGAATGGCTATTTATAAGCCTAGGATCGTCCCTCAAGGGTTGTAGAACCATTAGGACTCAAATTAGCATCTTGAAAGAAAATAGGAAGTAGTTTCCGGATGGAGTTTCCAACTACAAGCCATGTTCACTTGAGGGATGGAGGTTCTATCTCCAAAAAATCAAGCAGTGTATCAAAGGGCTTGAGTGATAGATCAAGGAGTTTGAGCGAATGATCTTCTGTGAGGGTCCGCTCAAGCGACTGGTGGCCATGGCTTAAGCGATCATAGTGTTTGATGATGCTAAAAATAGGTTTCGGGCACCACCGGTCAAGTAAAGGGTTATTAATGTTCAAATTGATGGAGAGAGAGAGAGAAAGAGAGAGAGAAGGTTTATAGTGGTTCGGTCAGTGTGACCTACGTCCACTTTAAAATGATGATTTTACTTCTCAAATGTGTAGCGATTACAGAGAATACAGAAAGATGATGATAAAAGTTGATTGGAATAGCTTGCCCCTCAGTGCTGGAGGGGCTCTGTGTTTTATAGTCGTCCCCTAACAACTGGGGACGACTCTTCAGCAGCGGACGCTTCCTTTTGGCGGAGTCTCCGAACCGCCCTCAACAGACGAGGCAGGTAGGATCTCCTTTGCAAGACTTGGTAAAAGCAGGTTAAAGGTAACGACGCGCTTACTTCGTACTTCGTGGATTCGGACCTGGACCCGACCCATGACGAGTGGATCTGGACCTGGGCTCAACACGGACTCGGGTCACTCAGACCCGACCCAACATCGTGAACTGAATCTCTTGGACCTGATCTGTCATTATGGTTTGGGCCTGACCCGTCATTGTGGACTGAGTCATTTGGGCCTGACCCATCATTTGCCCCTCAATGTCTCGCGCCAAAGGAAGTTTTGAAAGCGAGGCATTTTTAAATATCAAGCTTTTCTCCATTTAAAGGACTCCTGGCCTTCCCAAACACTATCCGTTGCTTTATGCTCAGACTCTTTCCCCTCTTGATTTGTACAGCAGAGTCCTTGAAGTTTAGGAGTCTTTTCTCTACTTGTAAAACCCTAAAATAGGGCTATAAATAAGAGGGCTTTTGCTTATGTGATTTTCACTTGGAGCTCTTGCCTCTTCTTCTTGTTCAAAGAAAGGTGAGAAAAAAGGGCAGCCCACTTCCATCTTCTTCTTGCTTGTTGTTTTTTCCTTCTTGTATCAAGAAAAAATCCATGGAGAATCTGGATCGAGTAGAGGAGGTGAGCGACGACGTGGAAGACGGTGGACGCGGCGCCCCTGCTGTGTTGGCAGCTGCTGCCGGAGAAGACAGCAGTAGCGCTTTGGGCGCCAGGGGCGCTGCCTTGGGCGCCCCTGGCCCTGCGCGTGCTGCAGGGGAGGTGGCATCTGGACAGGGCGCCCCCACCTGGGGCGCCCCTGCTGCTGCCGCTGCAGAGCAGCCTGGCGTGGAGCAAGGGCGGGGCGCCCCTGGCGCCCCTGCTGCAGCCGTCGATGCGCTGGACGGCGGCGCTACCTTGGGCGTGGAGGATGGGCGGGGCGCCCATGGCGCCCCCGCCATTGCTGCTGCAGGGGGAGAAACGGGCGCCCCTGGCGCTGTCGCTGCTGCTGGACAGGACGGGGAAAGATCGGGGCGCCCCTGCGCGCCTGCTGCAGCGGTGGGCCCCCCCTGCTCGCCTGCTGCGGCGGCGGGGCCCCCCTGCTCTCCTGCTGCGGGGAAGGGGGCCCCTTGCGCTCCTGTTGCGGGGGCGGTGCGCCCCTGCGCGCCCGCTGGTGTGGAGGAAGAGGGGGGCGCCCCTGGCGGCCCTGCCATGGCTGCTGCAGGGAAGAACAAAGGGCGGTGCGCCCCTTTGGGCGATGATGCTGTTAGCACAGGTACTGCAGCCCAGGGCGATGGTGGTGCGGGCAGCGAGGGAAGTGGTGCTGTCGCTGTTCGTTCTCATCGCAAAAAATACCGAGGAAAAGTGGTTGTCGGCGACGATACATCGAAGGTGAGCACCATTTTCAGTGTGTTTAATTCTAACAGTGATATCTTGAAGATGGTTTCTTCTTATAATATTCCTCCCACTGTATTGTGCCGCCGGGCTGAACCGAACGAGCTCGCTTGTGATGACTCCTCGGGCGACCTCGCCATCTACGAAGAGATGCTCGAAGCTGGGTTGAGGTTCCCCATGCCTTCCCCTATTTACAGCATTCTCCATTACTTTTCATTGACCCCGGGGCGGCTAGCACTGAATGGCTGGAGGGTTCTGCTCGGCTTTCTGGCGCTATGGAGGAGGGTTCACAACGAGGATGCATCACCTGTGGAGTTCCATGCTGCCTACAGCTTGACTGAGTCTCCAGCCCCCAATAAGGGATGGTATTATCTTACCTCTAGGGGAGGCAAGCTGCTCACTGGTCTTCGTTCCAACTGTCATAGTTGGAAATCTCACTTCTTCTTTGTTGGTGGAGAGTGGGCTTCTGAGACAGAGCGAGCCTTGGTGCCCACACGGTGGAGTGACGCCAAGAGACTGGGTAAGTCATTAATTTGCTGCTCTTTCTTTTTATCACTAATTTTTTATATGCTTACCCATTGCTCTTTTGTAGAGGCGCCAGTGCTTTCAATGAGTCAGGAATGGAAGCTGCAAGCTGTGAGGGCTTGTCCTGACAAAGATTTGGGGGTTCTCTTACCCAAGGCGAGCAATAGGGCTAGTGGCTCCTCTTCGCAGTCTCCTCTAAAGAGAAAAAGTACTTGACTTCTCCTTTCTCTGCCCCTTTTTGTTTTTTTTTTTTTTTTTTATGCCTAAGTAACAATTTTTCTTCTGCAGCAGTAGATAGGGGGGCGATAGGGGCTCGCCTTTCTAGCAGGAGTACCCCTCCTTCTGGCTCTTCTGGTAGGAGTGCCCCTCCCTCCAAGGCAGCGACGGTAGAGAGTACTTCAGGGGGGAGCTCTCCATCGGTGACATTCAGGGCGAGCTCTCTCGCATCCACCCCTCCAGCGGAGGTACAGCCGTCCCATCGGTTAGCCTCTCCTGCAGCATCTCCTCCGCCAGCGAGCTCTTCAGCCACGATTGTTGCTTCGGAGCCTCTTTCTTCGGCGGTACCTTCTGCCGCTCAGCCGTGTCCCCCACGCTCGGTAGCTTTTGCAGGGGTACCGACTAGGGCTGGCCCTATGCTGGGCAATCCGCAGGTGATTCGGGAGAAACTCGGGCGATTCGTGTTTCCTCCAGAGGTCACACAGATCAACGCTTTGGGTACCCAGAGAGTTATTGATACATTCTTAGAGGGCTTGGCTCAGGTAAAAGCTTACCATATCTCCATACTTTCATTTTTTTTTTATTCTCATTTTGTGTCTCTTACTGCTCCAGGCTTCTACTGCATCCATCTGTTTGCTGTCGAAGGCCCATCACAACACTCAACTGAAGGAGGAGAATGACAGCATGCAACAGGAGCTCTCCGCTGCCCGAAGGAAGATTGCGGCTCTTGAAGCCGCTAGAGGAGTCTCCGAGACTGACCTCGTGGCAGCCCGTGAGAGGGCCATTAGGCTCGAGACTGAGCTCTTAGCATCCCGCAAGAGGGCGACGGGGGCAGAGGCTGAGCTTTCGGTGGCCCACGAGAGGGCGACCCGGGCAGAGGCTGAGCTGGAGAAGGCCCGCGAGAGGGCTTCGCTTAGTGAGGCTGAGCTTGAGAAGGCCCGCGAGAGGGCTTCGCTCAGTGAGGCTGAGCTTGGACAGACCCGCGAGAGGGCGTCGCTCAGGGAGAGTGTTTTGGCGGCAGAGATAAAGGCAGTGCATGACAGAGCTTCTCAGGCTGAGAAGGAGTTATTGGATGGCCTTGCTGATGCCTTCATTGATGGCTACGAGGAGCTCCGAGGGAAGATTTCTGCTGCTTTCCCTGACCTCGACCTTTCAGGCTTTGTGCCAACCGAGGCACCTGATGGGGATAATGGAGGCTCTGATGACGCAGAGGACGGTGATGAGGATGATGAGGATGGAGAGGACGAGGAGGGGAGCAGTGAGAGTGAGTAGGATAGAGGAGACTTTTATATGTTTCATTACACATAGATTTCTCTCCTTTTTTTTTTTTTTTTTTTTGAGGAGGCAATTTTATGGCCTAACTGTTGGAATAAATAAAATAAAGTCTTTATTTATTTGATGCTCATTATCACATAACATTTTGCAAAAGTGCTAAAAAAATTTAAAAATTTAAACAATTAAATTCCTCATTCTCATTGCTTCTTTCCCCTTCAAGTGTTATTGGTAGTACCTCTTCAGGTGTTCCGCATTCCACGGATGAGGTAGGGACTTTCCTTCAGAATTCTGGATTTTGTAAGTACCCGGTCTTACCACCTCTATTATGAGGTATGGACCTTCCCAATTTGGTCCCAGTTTTCCTTCGCGAGAATCCTTCGTGGCGAGGATTACCTTCTTAAGGACCAAATCTCCTGGCTGGAAAGAACGGGGCTTCACTTTTGAGTTATAGTATTTCGCCATCCTTCGCTTGTACTCTGCATTGCGGACGTTGGCCAGCTCCCTTGTTTCTTCCATCAAATCGAGGTTGATGCGAAGTCCTTCTTCATTGATGTTGGGGTCGTGGTGCTGGACCCTGAGAGAATGGACCCCTATCTCAACAGGGATGACTGCCTCGGTCCCAAAAGCGAGGGAGAAAGGGGTTTCCTCGGTAGGAGCTCTTGGCGTAGTCCTATATGCCCATAATACTCCCGGAAGTTCGTCGACCCAAAGACCCTTCGCTCTTTCGAGCCTTGTCTTTATGTTACGAAGGACTGTTCTCACCATGACCTCTGCTTGCCCGTTTGCCTGTGGATGCGCCAGGCTAGAGTGAGGCTGCTTTATCTGAAGGTCGGAACAGAATGAATTGAAAAGTTTATTGTTGAACTGCTTCGCATTGTCACTGACAATGGTGTGAGGGATTCCAAAGCGGCAGACAATGTTTTTCCAGACAAAGTCTTTTACTTTGGAGTCTGTGATCCTCGCCAAGGGTTCCGCCTCCGCCCACTTTGTAAAATAGTCGATGGCGACCACTACGAACTTGCATTGTCCTTTACCCAGAGGAAGGGGGCCTAGGATGTCAATTCCCCATTTGGAGAAAGGCCATGGGCTCATGATGGTTGTGAGTTCCCCCGGGGGCTGCCTTGGCACAGTGGCGAAGCGCTGGCATTTGTCACATTTTCTAGCAAATTCTTTGGCGTCTGCTAGCATGCTGGGCCAAAAGAAACCTTGCCTAAGTGTTTTGTGGGCAAGGGAGCGTCCGCCGGAGTGATTCCCACAAATTCCTTCATGGATTTCCCTCAGGGCGTAATCGGCTTCTTCAGGAGAGAGGCACCTCAGCAATGGTAAAGAGCAGCCCTTCTTGTACAGGATGTCTTGCAAGAGAGTGAACTTGGAAGCTCTCATCCTCAGCTTTTTGGCCTCAAGGGGGTCCTCTGGCAGTGTACACTCTTGAAGATATGCCCTTACCGGGGTCATCCAGTTCGTTTCAGTTGTAGTACAGTTGATGTTTGCAGTGTTCTCATCCAACTGGCTTGGTTTGAACTGGTGCCCAAGGAATGCTGGTTCGCCAGATGGGGTCTCTAGGGATGAGGCGAGCCTGGCAAGTGCATCGGTAGCAACGTTACTCTCCCGAGGGATGTGGCAGATTTTAAAATATTGGAACCGCGGGATCAAGTTTTTTACCATACTGAGATAACCCTGCATTCTTGTTTCCTTTGCCTCGAACTCGCCCTTTACTTGATTAACTATTAGCTGAGAGTCACTGTGAGCAATGAGGCATCGGGCGTTCATTTCGAGCGCCAAATTTAGGTCAGAGAGGAGAGCCTCATATTCTGTTTCATTGTTAGAAGCAGTGAAGTGGAATTTTACCGCATATTTGAGGGGTGTGCCATCAGGACTTATTAAAACGAGACCTGCTCCACCTCCATTGCTGGTCGCAGAGCCATCAACATAGAGCTTCCATACTGGCAGTGTTGAAATCTCGGTGCCTGAAAGAGGCTGGGAGCCTGGAAGAGGTTCCTCTGTGTCTGGGGAAGAGGACTGGGCGCCCAATGGAGTGGCCTGGGCGCCCAGACTGCCCTGGGCGCCCATGGGAGAGGCCTGGGCGCCCAGACTGCCCTGGGCGCCCATGGGAGTCCTGAGATTGCCTGGGCGCCCATGGGAGAGACTTGGTCCTAGGTGCCCAGGGGAGCTTTGGTGCCTGGAGGAGAAGCCTGGGCACCCGGGAGAGCTTAGGCGCCTGGGGGAGAGGCCTGGACGCCTATCTGGATGTCTTCGATGGACGGATTTGGCTCCCCTTCAGCATGTGTAAATTCAGCCACAAAAACGGCCAGAGCTTGCGCTTTGATAGCGGCCCTTGGCTGGTACTGGACATCGAACTCGCCTAGTTCAACTGCCCATTTGATAAGTCTCCCGGATACATATGGCTTTCCGAGTATTCTCTTCAGAGGCTGATCAGTAACTACAACAATTGTATGGCTTTGAAAATAATGTCGTAGCCGTCTTGCCGCTGATATGAGGGCGAGCGCCAGTTTTTCTAACTCTGAATATCTGGACTCTGCCCCTCGGTATGCTCTGCTTACATAATAGATGGGTTTTTGCACTCCATCATGATTTCTGATGAGGACAGAACTGACTGCTGAGGGAGAAGCGGCGAGATACAAATATAACACCTCGCCAGGTGCAGCATGTGAAAGAAGAGGGGGAGCGGCCAAGTATGCTTTAAGCTTCTGGAATGCCTCCTCAGCCTTGGGTCCCCACTCGAAAGTTTTCCTGAGGATTTTGAAAAAAGGGATGCACTTGTCTGCAGACTTAGAAACAAATCTGTTAAGTGTTGCGACCCTTCCGTTGAGGCGTTGCAGCTCCTTGGTAGAAGTGGGCGACCTCATATCCAGTATAGCTTTGATTTTATCGGGGTTTGCCTCTATTCCCCTCTGGTCGACCATGAAACCCAAGAACCCGGACCCCACACCGAAGGCACAGTTCTCAGGATTCAACTTCATGCGATAGAGCCTGAGAACACTGAAAGTTTCTTGGAGATGGTTGATGTGATCTGCGGCAGCGAGGCTCTTCACCAACATGTCGTCCACATAAACCTCCATGGTCCGCCCCGATCTGTGAGTGAAACATTTTGTTCACTAGGCGTTGGTAGGTCGCACCCGTATTTTTCAACCCGAAAGGCATGACCCTGTAGCAATAGGTTCCCTTCGGGGTGATGAACGACGTCTTCTCTTGATCTTGGGGGGGCATGCTGATCTGGTTGTATCCAGAATAAGCATCCAGGAAGGAGAGGAGTTCATGTCCTGCTGTGGCGTCGATGAGGAGATCAATCCTGGGCAACGGGAAACAGTCCTTTGGGTATGCTTTGTTAAGATCAGTGAAGTCGACGCATAGGCGCCACTTCCCATTCGCCTTTGTCACCATCACTACATTCGAGAGCCATTCAGGGTATGCTACCTCCCTGACAGCTCCATTTTCTATTAGCTTCCCAACCTCCTTGTCCATTGCTTGGGCCCTTTCAGTGGAGGCGCCCCTTAGCTTTTGTCGGATAGGCTTGTGGCGAGGGTCGACATTGAGGCGGTGAGTGGCGACTTTAGGATCAATCCCTTCAAGATCCGCATGTGACCATGCGAAGATGTCCGCGTTATTCTTCAGGAAGTTGGTCAAGCGGCGGACCAGATCTTCAGGAAGAGAAGAGCCAATGTATACTCTTCTATCAGGGAGGTCCTCATTTAAGACCACAGGAGTGAGTGCTTCAACTGGTTCTCCCCTTTCTGTAGTGGCCTCGTCTCTCGGGTCCAAGACTTCAACCTGTAACGCCTCCTGCGTTTTCTTGGCCTTCATTGAGGAGACGTAGCATTCTCTTGTTGCTACCTGGTCCCCCCTTACTTCCCCTATTTCATTCAGGGTTGGGAGCCGGAGGATGAGATGGTAAGTGGAAAGGACGACTTTTAATGCATTAAGAGTGGGCCGTCCCAGTATGATGTTATATGCTGAGGGGCAATCTATCACCAGGAAGTTGACCATGGTAGTGGAACTTCGGGGTGCCGCCCCGGCAGTGATTGGAAGTGTGATTGCCCCTAAGGGATACACTTTCTCTCCTGAAAAGCCAATGAGGGGGGATTTGACAGGTTGCAACCTTTCCCGGCCCAATTTCAGCTTATCATAAGCTTCTGCTAATAAGATATCTGCAGAGCTACCACTTGTCTACCAAGATTCTGTGTACCTGAAAATTGGCGACGGTCATTGTGAGCACCAGAGGATCATCATGGGGGTGCTGGATCCCTTCTAAATCCTTATCTGAGAAGGAGATGACTTCGTTAGCGCCCAGCCTAGGCGCCTTGGACGGGCGTGCCTCATCAGGATGCCTTGCTTTTCTGACGTGGGCCTTCATGGTCGAGAGCGGTTCTGCCATTCCTCTCGAAATGGTTCGGATCTCCCCGATTGGTTGCTGGTCCTCCATATTGCGAGGTGGGGGTGGTGGCAGTGCTTGACCCCTACCAGCAACATACCGGCGCAGGTGGCCACGCCGAATGAGGTCTTCAATCTGCTTCTTGAGTTCAAAGCAGTCGTCGGTGTCATGGCCATGGTCGCGATGAAAGCGACAGTATTTGTTTGGATTTCTGCGGTTTGGGGGAGACTTCATCTTTTCTGGCCATTTTACAGCGGGATCATCTTGTATTTGAAATAAGATGTGTCCGACTGAGGCATTGAGAGGGGTGAAGATTTGTCTTTCCCTCTGAGGAGCTGGTCCGAGTCTCTCTTTGACAGGTATTCTCTCTGTCCTGCTCCGCTTATTGCTGTTTTCTTTCCTGTCGTCTCTTTCCCGCTCCTTCCCCCTGCCTTCTGGTCTGGAGGACTCTCCGCGCCTAGCCCTGGTGATGTCTTCAGCATTCATATACTTCTGGATTTTGCGAGCAGCTCCGGAAAGCTTTTTGGCGGGCGCTTCATCATAGAGAAGAGGAAGCTTGACGAGCGAAGGCCTCCCAGGAAGGTTGTCATGGAGACCTTGTCGTCGGGATCTTCGACTTGGAGTACCTCCTCGTTAAAACGAGTGAGGTAGCTCCTGAGACTCTCATTCTTGTCCTGCTTTATGCTGAGCAGGTGTGTGGCAGACTTCTGGTGGCGGCGTCCTCCAATAAAGTGCGAGACGAACGATTTGTTCAGCTCTCCAAAGGTGGCGATGGAGGATGGGGCGAGGTTGACAAACCATTGCCGAGCAGAACCCTTCAACGTAGTTGGGAACGCCCTGCACATTATCTCATCCGGAATATTATGCAATTGCATTTTGGTTTTGTATGTCTCAAGGTGGTCCAATGGATCCTTTCTCCCATCGAAGGTCTCCACGGATGGCATCTTGAACTTCCGAGGGAGCGGGTAGTTCACCACGTCGGGCTTGAACGGTGTATCCGTTCGCCCGACTAAGTAATCTACTGTTTCTGGTGCTTGTGCCTTCATGGCATTGAAAACATTGCCAATCTGATTCTGCATTTCTTTAATCTTTTCTTCCCAATGATTGCCCGACTCCCTGGATCGATCGTAGAAGTGACTCCCCACTTCCACGCTTTGATTTTCGTCCTCCTCCTCTTGGAAATGAGGTTCCTCCCTATTAGAAACAGAGAGAGGAGGTGGAAGCCCGCCATGATTCGCTCCACCTGAAAGTAGGAGTCCTCCAACATGAGCTTCACCTTGGGGTAGAGGGACTCCGTGATGGGCGCGACCTTGAGGTTCGACCAACAGCACTCTGAGAGGGGGGTTATGAGGAACTCCTTGGACGCCGGTGCCCGGTGGATGGGCGCCCAAGCCTTGGGGGCCATGGTGATGGGCGCCCAGACCTTGGGCGCCCAGGCCTTGGGCGCCATGGTGATGGGCGCCCAGGCCCTGGGCGCCATGCGGATGGTCGCCCGGGCGAGGCGCTCCCCTGCGAGGAGCTCCCTGGTGAGGCCCTCCTTGCGTTGCTCCTCCCTGCCCCGCGAGCATGAGCTGTAGGATCTGCTGGTTTTGGGCTACCAACTGCTGCATTGTCTCCAACATCTGTTGAGGAGTGGGATCTGGAGCGGTAGCGTTTGGAGGAGGATTATTTGGTAGAGGATTGTCCTCTTCCTCTCGCCTGGAATTGTTTTCTTGTCGCCTTGTCGATCTGGTGGTGGTCACCATAGCTTTCGAAAATGAAGTGTTATGAAGTGAGAGTTTTGACGATTCCCACAGACGGCGCCAAACTGATGATGCCAAAAATAGGTTTCGGGCACCACGGTCAAGTAAAGGGTTATTAATGTTCAAATTGATGGAGAGAGAGAGAGAGAAAGAGAGAGAGAAGGTTTATAGTGGTTCGGTCAGTGTGACCTACGTCCACTTTAAAATGATGATTTTACTTCTCAAATGTGTAGTGATTACAGAGAATACAGAAAGATGATGATAAAAGCTGATTGAAATAGCTTGCCCCTCAGTGCTGGAGGGGCTCTGTGTTTTATAGTCGTCCCCTAACAACTGGGGACGACTCTTCAGCAGCGGACGCTTCCTTTAGGCGGAGTTTCCGAACCGCCCTCAACAGACGAGGCAGGTAGGATCTCCTCCGCAAGACTTGGTAAAAGCAGGTTAAAGGTAACAACGCGCTGACTTCGTACTGCGTGGATTCGGACCCGGACCCGACCCATGACGAGTGGATCTGGACCTGGGCTCAACACGGACTCGGGTCACTCAGACCTGACCCAACATCGTGAACTGAATCTCTTGGACCTGATCCGTCATTATGGTTTGGGCCTGACCCGTCATTGTGGACTGAGTCATTTGGGCCTGACCCATCAGTGTTTTTCTAGAAAATTCTTCAATCTGTTGCGCGAAACACTCAGGCAGTCAATCTAAGAAAATTACATCATTTAAAATCTAATTTTGTCCATTTCCCAATGAATTAGCCAACACAAGTAAATCCTTACAAAGTCCTTTTCTTTTTTTTTTTTTTTTTTTTTTTTTTTTTTTTTTTTTAATGCATTTGACGTTTTCTATTGGTCGGTCTAGTTTGGGTGGATGTTGGTTCTTCTCCAGATTGGGATTCTTACAACCATTTCCTTATTGCTGATTCTTGCATTTACGTTTATTCCCTGTCCTGATGTTGGCTGGTGCTAACTAAAAAGTAATGTACATGACGATCACTACTTTGAACTGTTTGAGCTTCGAATTCAAGGTGGTGGCCTTTAAAAATTTTATCCACGTTAGAATGGGTCAAAAATCACTTTCCCAAGACAAGGGCAATGATTGCAAGATTGCGATGATCTTCTAGCTCTCAGATAATGCATTACAAGCCTGCGATGATCTTCTAGCTCTCAGATAATACATTACAAGCGCTTGCAAGATCTTTCATTTTCAGATTTGTTTTTCAGCGTTGGACCCTCAAGGGAACATGCCATTCGATGTGTTAAATTCCGTGGACATGACATGGGTCTTGCCAGTGATAAATACAGTGAATTCCTCTTTCAAGGCTTTCGAGAGCTCTTGCCCGAAAAACAAGTGTCAATTTGATCAGCCATTAAGCCTGTCGACGTGGCCCTCAGAGGTGGGGCGGAGGTGGGGTGGTTGCAACCCGACTCGGCCCACCAATGTTTGTAGAAAAGGAGGCCTTTTAAACTTGCTGTATAGCCTGTGGTAGGGTAGGGCCTGATTTTTTTTTTTTTTTTGGTCCGCCACCTTGAGGGCTGCTGAGCTAGGGCAAGAACCAACTCGACTCTCTCCGTCTATATATATATATATATATATACACACACACACACATACCCACACATACATATATATATATATATATACATACATATACATACGCGCGCGCATATATATATATATATATATATATAGATATATCTCCATCTATCTATATATATATATATATATAGATATTGTGTGTGTGTGTTGTGTGTTGTGAATTTTAGAACATTTTTGCTCCTATATAACAACCAATGGAACTTGTGATGTGGAGAACCTTTTAAAAAAAAAAAAAACAAGTAACAATACATTTATCTGTCTTCCCCTACTTTTTTTCTCTTCCATTTTAAATCCCCTAGTTTCCATGATTTTCCAACCTCAACAGACTTAGATAAGAGTACATTAATGGGGCCCTCTTAAAGAATCTTATGGTGCATGATCGTTACCAGTGTATCAAACTAGTTGGATTTGTATATGATCTTTTTGTAATGTATCCCATCATCTCAACTTAATAATGGGTCCAGTTAATTTTGTATGTGGCCTTATATTGGGTCCACAATTTCAAAAGTATGGATCATTCTAGAAAGATGTTACAAAATCATAACTATATACCTGTATATATATACCCATTCCCATAGATAAAAAGAGACAGTTTGTATTCTTCTTTTTCTTCCTGCTTCCTCTGCATCTGCTTCTTTTCTCAACATGAAGCATGAGCTAGGCTCTTGTGGCACCCACTTAGATCAGCATGTGACCTGTTGGCTCCTTTATTGCAATGTGTCCTTTTGCTACCAGCATATCTACAGTTTCTATTCTTCTTTTTTCTTTTTTCCTCCTTATTCCTCTTCATCTGTATCTTTTCTTGCCTTTCTCTGGCTGAGTTCAGTTGGACAGCTTGAGTGCCAGCCTCTCGTGGCACCCACTTATATCAGCATGTGGCCTATTGGCCCCTTTATTGCAAGTTGTCCACTTAAGGCACAATCTCATGGGCCCACCTAGCATGCAGGCTGATTCTTTTTTTTTTTTTGTTCCTACCAGCGTGCATATCCGGAGAGATTTTTGGCCTATGAAAGTTTTCCGGTTCTCTTTCGCGATCTCCATTCACGTGCTTGCCCCTTTCTGAAGTTCTTCTTCTATCCTCTGCTTCTATCCATACACACATCTCTGTCACTTGCTCCTTGCTCTCTCCACATTTGATCTCATTCAAAGGTATGTGGTTGTTTTTCCATTCTTTCCCTGTGTTTGATATCCTTCTCAAGGTATGTGTGTTTTCTATTTTTTATAAAGTATAATGATGATACATTGAATGTGTTCTCTAAATTGCATTGAATGTGTTTGCAAAATTGCCTTCAGTTAAAAGATTTATAGTTGTAACGGCATATAATGTATTTTCTGAATTGGCAAGTGGGTTAGAAGAACATAAGATAAAATGAATGTCTCAGACTAAGAACCAGCATATACAAATTGCGCGCTTTCCAGTATTGGGCAACTGGGTGATAACAACCTTCTGGTTATAAGGGAGCAGTAGTTTTAGTTGAAAGAAATTGATAGAGTCATTTAATGATACAGGCCTCATCTACATCTCCATGTTAGATAGTTCACTTTTCCCCCATTTCAAAAGCATTTCATAAAGGCAGATCTGTTCAGGTATATGGGTGAAATATTAATGAATAAAACCAAAAAAAAAAAAACCACATGCACTCACATGCACTTTCTACATTGCTAGGTACATTCCAATTTATACATATAATAACTCAAATTCAATTCAAATTGTTATATCTTTAATCTCACTCCTCATTTCTCTTAGCAACTCACTCTTATATATCAATAAACGGCCCTCTCCTTAGCTTTCCTCTCATCTCTTCTAATAACACCTACTATAATTTTCAATTACAGCCCTATTAAATGTCATCGTATATATAAACAAGAACATGGTACCAAAATTCTGGCATCTGTAGTGGTGGGTTTTTTTTTTTTGTTTCTCATATACTGTTAACATTTTAAACTCTTTTGCTGGAATAACGTTTTAAAAATGGGTTCAAGGTAATACAGGCAACGTTCGATTGACCTTTTTATTGGTATATTTGTCTATAATACTGTCGTTTAGTATTCTTATAACTGTGGTTATACAAATGTACCTGCTGTATCTCTACTAATAAAAAAATTACAATACTTTTCCTCTCAATGGAAACAAAGCTACGAGCAAATGAAACCAGGGTAACATGGATGCTCTATCAAAAGTAGGTTCCCTGTCTCACTCTAATTTTGTTTTGATTTCAGTCAATGTCATTGATTGAAATGTTCATATTCTGAGGTTTTTTTTATTAACCGTGGGTATTAATTTGATTTGGAGTCCTCTCATGAATGCCTCTCTTTCTCAACGGCAAAAGGAAAATTATATAGAAATGCATTTCCTTTTTCCTCTCTCTACTATGAACCATTTATTTGTTTATGTTATTGTAATGTTTCTCTTTATTTGTAAAAAGTGCCCACCATGTGTTTATTTATATTCCTCTGTTAAAGAAGCTAGAAAAGTAAACTTCTATTTTTTAATATGGGCATAGATATTTGTAAAGAGTGATTACCGTGTGTTTTATTTTTTTATATTACTCTATTAAAGAAGTTAGAAAAAATGGTATGTACAATCTAAAATATTAGTTGAAGTAAAATGTGTTTTAAGTTGTTTGTTGTCCATGAAATTAACCCTTGTGTGGGTTTGGTAGCCTTACCAAATACCAATTCATCTCATTCTGATTATTTGGTTGTTTGCACTGTAGAACCACTCCAATATCATAATAGTAGCAGCTCTGTCACCATGTGTAACATAGAGAGTTCCAAAGCAAACTTCAGTTAAATAGCATTTTAAGAAGGTCACTGGAAGCAATAGAAGTCACTCTGCTTCGATTATGAAATATTGAATAAACTTTTGCTTCACACCATCAACAACTGACCATGCTATTATGCATAGTGAAAATGAAAATACTCCTCGATTTATCTTCTTTTTTTTCCATAGATATATCACTTTTTTATCCCTTTATGAGCAATGTTTTGGTTATGGAAGAGAATGTTAGTTATTGTATCCACATTCCACACTCAAATACGCAACTATTCTACAGTAACAGTTGATATGCAAAATAACTAATTATTAAGTGATTTTTTTTTTTTGTATGTGATGTGTTCATCTCTTGCCCATCCAAAATGGTTTTTTGAGATGCAATTAATCTGTGTTTACCTTTTATGATCGGAAACACCTTCCTCAAGCACCTACGCTACTGAATGTGGAGACAATAACTAAAAAACAATACACTATACATATGCCTCAAATCTAATTACTTTGGACTTCTATATCTGATAATATTGTTGTTTGCTTATTTCTTCAGAGTTTTCTTGGCTTAAGTGGAGCTATACTGATCTAAGTATATAAGGCTATATGCAAGGGTACCCCAAGTTCTTAACAATTGGTGCTTGACTAATGTTACACCCCGACCCGAACTAATCGTGATTAAGACTAATTAAGTGAGATTAATGCTAATTAAGCATGGATAATTTGGTTAATCAGGGTTAATGACCAAAGAGAGACAAATCAATCTCAAATGATGCATTAAGCATAATGAAATGAAATTGAATTAATTTAAAATGAGTTCAGATTCAAACAAGATAGGTTAAGGACTTTTTTGTAAATACGGGTTTTCACGTATTTCGTCAAATACGGAAATTCTTGATACCAACGTGTGTATCTCGATGAGTACAATAACTTTCATAATAAACACGATTCCATTTGACCTCAAATGGGCTAAGTGGAGCCTCATTTGACTCAAAATGAAAATAGGTTAAATGAGAGGGGGCGTTAGTGTTAAAGTGCCTTATATTAGAATGAAATGAATGAAATGGTTCATTCTTCATTCACTTCAAGAGCAAACCCTAGGCAACTTCTCCTTTTCTCTTCCATTCCTATTCATTGAAAGTGAGATTAGGAGTGATTGAAGTGGTTTTTGAGGAGTTCATCTTCATCATCATAATCTCCCCCAAGCCAATCCTCCATTGTTGAAGTGTGGAGCTTGAGAGAGATTTCAAAAACCCCTTTCCTTTGAACTACAAGTAAGTAATGGGTCTTCCTTTAGAATTTCCAAGTTCTATTAGTGGTTGTGTAGTGATTTCTAGTACAAATGACTCATGGGAGTTCATTTGTATGTTTTTATGGATTAGGGTTTGAAATTGGGAATTTGGGTCTCAAGCCAAGCTAAGAAAAAAAAAAAAAGAGGGCTTTGAACTCATTGGCTTCAAGAGAGGCAAGTATAAGCATTTTCGTGATTAGTGTTGATTGTTATAGAAGCTCATGGAATTTCCTTGTGTTTTATGCATTCTCCATTGAGTTTTGGGAGTTATTATGGGCTTAATGATATGTTTAATGGATGATTAGAGATGTCATTGTGATTGAATGATGAATGAATGATATATGAGGAGGGAACAGGAGGTTCCAAATCTCTTATGCAGGTTGTGGAAGTTAATGGAGAAAGGAAGTAGAAGAAGGAAGAAAGTATCAGAATTTCGGATGGAATTCTGAAGGGTTCGCTCGAGCGAACAGTACGTCCGCTCGAGCGAACGAGGTTCTGTTTCAACTGATAAAAGTTCTGAGGAGTTCGCTCTAGCGAACATTAAGTGCGCTCGAGTGAACATAGTTTTGTTTGGATCCGCTCGAGCGAACAGTGGTTCCGCTCGAGCGAACAATGTTCTATCTTGGTCCGCTATAGCGAACAGTAACTCGCTCTAGCGAACCTGATACTGGCCCAACGATAACAGTTAGTGAAAATTTGGGTTTTGGGTTTTGGATTCTTATGAGAATTTGGAATACTCCTAAAGAGTATAAATACTTCCTCGATTAGTTTTAAGACTAATCATGGATTAAATTAGATTATTGAGAATTAGTAATATTTAAAAAGGGTTCCTTGAACGAACCATAATCGATAATTGCCTAAGCTCTATGGGTGATAATTACGGGGTCTATTAATGCACCTATTAAATGTATAAATGTGATGTCCATCAAGAATAACACGTGCATTTGGAAACCAATGGTTACACCCGAATGGTTGATTAGGATTAAGATAGGATTGAGTAAAACCATGTATGGTTAATAATACTCTCATAATATCATTGTGATCCAATCTAAGGAGATAGATATTATTGTTATTCATTTCCTTTGTCATGAAATGAATTATTGAGTTGAATTGGATCCATAAATGGATTTCTTACTGAAGGTTATTGACCCTTGAGTCTGGCACTACCTAGCTATTGTATTAGAGCTCTAAATGAGTTCAATGAATAATGAATGACTAATCTTGCTGCAGCAGATGGATATTGGGGTGTTCCGGAGCTTCGTGGTGACGTTAGTTGTCCTTGGCCCAGACATTAGTAAGTCCCACCAAATTCCGATCGTATCTTCGGATATTGATTGATGCCTTCCATTGGAAGATGAATCCTCCCTTTGAGGGGAGATGGTAAATAAATAATCCTTCCTTTGAAGGAAGATGGTAATGGAATGAAATACAATGCAATGAATGCTATGGTAGTGGCCATTTTATATGTTTACTAGTTCACATTGTGTCTCTTATTGTTATTGTAGAATTGTCTAGATTTCTCTAGCATTGAAACTGTTTTAATATGCTATTGCAAGAATTGTTTATACATTGTTGAACCGTCGTATTCATTAGTGTTATTGATGGCATTACAGGCCCGATTGCCCTTGCCGGTGCAGCAGCGCCCCCGGCGGCAGCGGAGGAGACCGTTCTGGTTCCTCCAAGAAGACTGATTGAGTGGATCAGGCGGGATACCATATGAATTGAGTATCCGAGTGCGAAAATGGAAATTGAAATGTTTTGGGAAAATATTTTGAGGAACTGTTTATAAATTCACTTTGGAATGTAATTAATTGGTTATCTGCATAATGTTTTGAATATGCAGTGTTAATCAATGTATATTGAAAATGATACATGTATAAGAACTTTATTTTGTATACATGTAAATTGTAAGTTAATATTGTCAAATATGAATGTTTCCGCAAAAGTTTTGTATTTGACAGGTCTAAACAACATCGTTAGCTGCTATTCTCCTACACGTTGCGGCTCTCCGCCACCTCCTTCGGCTCCTCCTTGGGGACAAAGAGATCTGGACTTGAGTACCAAAAGAGTGGGTCAGGCACGACGGTCTGGCGGGTGGGTGAAAAGAAATAGACAATATAATAATTCAAAAGTTACCTTGGGAAAACAATTAAAACCTGCTTGAACAATAATTTTCATGAAATAAGATGCATCATTTATCTAAAAACACATGTGCAATATAAAACATGTAAAGGTACCAATGAACAAGGAATTGGCAAGATGACAACCGCACAAAGCTAAATCCTCCATCACTAATGTGATGAAAGCACATT
>QPKB01000010.1:16566913-16577451 GCA_003546025.1 Camphora micrantha
GGTCATTGTGGACCGTCTCACCAAGTCAGCTCATTTCATTCCAATGAGGATAGGAAAGAAGATGCACATGTTACCTTTGGCAGAGTTGTTTGTCAATGAGATTGTCAACAGATATGGTCAGCCAATTTCCATCACGTCTGATAAAGACAGCAGATTCGTCTCAAGATTTTGGAAGACATTGCACAAGTCTATGGGTACGAGACTACAGTTCAGCACAACTTATCACCCTCAGACAGATGACCAGTCAGAGAGAATCATTCAGACTCTTGAGGATATGCTCCGTGCTTGTGTGTTAGACTTCAAGACTCAATGTGATGATACCCTACCTTTGTGTGAGTTCGCTGACAACAATAGCTACCACTCAGCATTGGGATGGCACCTTTGGAGGCATTGTATGGCAGAAGGTGTAGGACACCTGTTTGTTGGGAAAAAGTTGGTACCCGCAGTTTCCATGGACCACCCATAGTGAGTGAGACCAGTGACAAAGTCAAACAGATTCAAGAACGTCTGAAAGTAACCCGGAGTAGACAAAAGAGCTATGCAGACTCTCATAGAAGGGATCTACAGTTCAAAGAAGGAGACAAGATTTTCTTGAAAGTGTCACCCATTAAGGGAGCATTGAGATTTTGGCAGAAAGGCAAGTTCTCAAGGAGATATATTGGACCTTACGACATTGTGAGCAAGATTGGTAATGTGGCTTATAGGTTATTGTTAGATTGTATGGACTCAATCCATCATATGATGTAATAAACTGATTAATTTCTTTATTTATCAATAATATCATGCTTTCCTTTCATGAGATGAATGGTGTTTTACTACTTAATGCACATGACCAATACAAATGACATAAATGGTTCATGAGATGAACCGGGTCCCATTAGTATATTAGATGTGATATATGTGTATGGATGAGATCCACACACAGGAGACATTTGTCACAAATCTTATACTTAAACATCTTCACAACCGGTGATGAGACTGGGCATCTCATCTGATAAGGTTGCAGCGCTTTGATCACTATAAGATAGTGTGATTTGTCTTGATCATTAGAATGTAAGATTCTGGATCACGGTGCTGGTACATTGGATGTATTGAAGGACCATGAGAAGCACCTTATGGAATACTGTCTCGAGTTTAAGGTTTGCTCTCATAATTCCCTAACAATAGGCTCTCAATCCTGAGACATTGATGAACTCAAGTTTCTATCTATTCATTTGCTTTGAGTCACCAATGAGTGAGGCCAACTGTAGGTCAACACCTCGGTGTCTTGGGTATGTGGTAGTAGGACTGTGGGAACATCCAATGGTCAAGATGGAATCTATCTATATTATCCCTTGTGCCAATTAATGGATTTATCATTAGTAAGTGCGCACCCATCTCAATTAAGAGTTAATTGGATGGTACTGATGATCACTGTGATTAATTGGGGCTCAAGGATAATAAGATGTGGATTTAAATTGGTGGGACATTATTAGTCCAGTTAATCCATGGATATTGATAGAGGGGCTTAATTGTGGTAATCGGGAAGTTTAAGGTCTTCATTGTAATTTATTCCTAAGACTGGAGTGCAATTGCATTTATATAGTGGTGTTATTTGTAATTAACTGTGGGCCCGGATTACACATGAGATGTGGGGTCACGTGTCCCAGTTGGAGCCAGCTTTCTATGGAATCCCTAGTGGTCCCCACGCTAGCCCAAGTTATTGGAAAGATACTTATCCTACTAGAACTCTAAGATGAAGGAATTAGGAAGTTACTATTTCTATTTGAAGTAGGACTTCTAATAGTGGAAATAGTAAGGTTACTATTTTGTGTAGAAGTAAGACTTCTATTTCAATTAGTACAAGAGAAGGAGGTTGCTTAATGCTATAAAAGGAGAAACAAATGGCTGGGATTTACATCCTTGGAATTCACGCCCAAAACCCCTTTGTGCAAGAGTTGCACATACTTCTCTTCTCCTTCTAGTTCTCTTCTAGTTTCCTCTAGAGCTTCTAGTTGTTTTCTTTAGGAGATCTCACCCATCTCCTTTAGAGAAGAGATCATAATACGGGCCATAGCGTGGAAGGCTAAGAGGTCTTGGAGATCTAAAGTTGTTTTCTTCTCCATCAAAGTACAACCGGACAGCAAAGGTATAATCTGCTTCTCTAATCTTTTGTAGATTATTTTGCATGGTGCTGCTTGTAATATTGCTGTATATGGTATATGAGTATGAGGGATTGCATCATGGATATGGTTGATGGCCTTATGGACGTTTGATCCCTGAGTCAAGAGGGTCAAAAGTTTTGAAATCACATCCACGAGGCCCACCTATTTCCAACAAGCCTTACCACTCGAGCTTTCCGGCATACACAGTGTTTTCCATGTGTCTATGTTGAATAAGTATGTTCCCGATCCGTCACATGTACTCTAGCATGAACCATTGGAAATCAGAGAAGATGCTACATATGTAGAGAAGCCTATTCAGATCATCGATACGAAGGAACAAGAGTTAAGGGCACTGGCTATTCAGTGGGTGAAAGTGCTATGGGAGAGTCATGGACCGGAAGAAGTAACATGGGAATTACGAGACCAAGTGCAAAAGAAGTATCAACATCTACTACCAGAAGTGAGTTGTATTTTATTTGGAGGACCAAATATCCCAAGGGGTGGAGGATGTAAGACCCCAACCCGAGTGACCTCGATTAGTGTTAATTAAGTTGTGTATTAGTCTTAATCGTGATTAGTATAATTCTTCTTAGTTTGGACTAGAATAGCTTTGTTATAGCTTTGGGGAATTTTGAGTGCCTTTGTAGATTAGTGGGGCCCTTTAGGTGGTTCCTTTTATGATTTTGCGTTTATTTGGGGGATTACTCGAGATTTCATTTATTTGTGTTTCAATCCCGTTTTGCTTATCTTGTTAATCTCTTCAACTTTCATGTTGATCCACGTCCTCGTTCGAAATCCCGAAACCCGACTTTTCTAGATTCAAGGGCAAATCAGCCTTTTTATACTAAATTTGTACTCAATGTTTGATATTCCCGAAACCCACGAAACATATATTTTTCGAAAACTAGAAATTTCAATGATCACTTTCCTCTTCTTCGTCGAATTCATTCGAAGCCTTGAAAGCCATGATTTCAGCCTTGCAAGATTTCAAGTGGTGGAGCCCACTCCCCGCTTGTTTTATAAAGGACTCTTCTTCCTCTTCTTTTCCATTTTCCAGCACAACTCATCCTAACCTAGGGTTTTCTTGTTCTTCTCTCCTCCTTCTTGCCTTTCCTTCACCAAATCACCATCAACCTTACACAAATTGAGAAATGGACTCCACCATTCTCTTCCTCTCATTAAAGGCTTCCTCTTGATGTCATTTTGAGAGAAAACAACCCATTTCAAGACCTTCCTTGAGCTAACTTTGTGTTTTTGAAGACTCTACAAGTAAGTTCCCTCTCCAATCATCTAGATATGTGTTCTTCTAGCCCTTGAGAAGCTCTACTTTTATTATTGTGAGTTCTCTCTTCCTCTTCATTGTTTTGACTCATTTTAGGGCTTGTTTTGGGGGTTTTTGTAGAGATTGTTGATTTTGAGCTTGAGAGAGTAATTAGAAGATCTTATTGCTAAGCTTGGACCTAAGGCAAGTAGATGATTTGACATTATGAGCTTTCAATGGTTTGTATGAGAAATGTGTTGATTTTGTCATTATTATTCATACTATTATTGATTTTTTTATGATTTTGAAATAGATGCTCGTGAATGAACCTTGCTAGATCATTTATTGTCTTGAAAACATTGGTTCTATAGCTTTCATTATTTCTTGTTAATAGCTCAATGGATCCTTGTGATTAGTGGTTTTCTTCTTCTCTCTCTTTCTCTGGTGAGTGAATGTAAAAGAATGGAGGCGTTTGGGATGTATGTTTGTGAAAATTTCTTTATTATGAATGGGAGTAGCTTTTAGCTCATTTTATTATAGGAAGATGAATGGGAATGAAGGGAAATGGTTTAAGGGAGAAATGGGCTCAAATATGAATACAGAAGGGTTTGTCCGCACCTGACGGTCAGCTAGCGGTCACCTGTCGGCTAACCGCCTGGTGACCGGCGGTTAACCGCCAGCTAACCGAACTGTTGCGGTTACATTTTCAAAGAGCATCATTTCTTCCAGAAGGCGCGGTTAGCCTCACGGTTAGCCAGCGGCTAACCGCCGAACTCATAGGCGACTAACCGCCAGCTAACCGAACCCATTTCGGTTACATTTCCAACAGCCACCTGGTGAATCTGCTGTCAGTCTCGCGGTTAGCCGCTGGCTAACCGCCAGGTGACGGAAATTACCCAGAAACTTGGCAATGAAGAGAAATGAAAAGGGTTCTGTCCCAATCATTTGTACACCCTTTTAGAGAATGATGGGGACTGTTCACCTGGAGATATGTATGGAGCCCGTTTGAGAAAGAAACCATATCACGATGATTCATTTGAAGCCTTAAAAAAAACCTAAGGTGTATTAGGAACCCGGAATGCCTTCAAAACTCATAGAGTGCCAAAGGTATACTTAAATTGACATACGGGACCCCTATTTACCTCGAACTAGTTTTGAATCCCGATACTTGTCCCGTAATTTCAAAAGATCAATTGTGTTTCCAGATATCCCGAATTGTTACATATATATTCCCAAAAATTCATGAATTATGATTTATCATTCCCAAAGGCATTGAAATTGTAATTTAGCATTTTGCTAGCCTGTTTATACATTGCCCGAATTGAAAGGAAAATTGTGCCTTGAGCACTCCCGTCCCGCCCATTTACATACGTGCACTTGATATGTTTTATACATGTCTTGATGTGTCATTTGACCTATGAGTCGGCACCACTAAGCTTCGATTTCCTTGCCGGTTTGATCCACCAACTTGGAGATCCCCCTCCCGTCCCGCCAGCTGCAGTTTGGATCCCACTACTCGGTTATTACCGTGGTCATATCCCGATGCCGCAGATTGCTACTGTGGTTCCCGATGCCCTGTTCGCTACCGTGGTCATGTCCAGCATTATTACTATGTATATGTATATCTAACTTATGTTACACCTCCTCACTTCAGTGACTGAGGTCAACATCCCGATATGCTCATGTCACTTCGGTGATAGAGGACTTAGCTCCGTGTGGTTGTCATTTTGCTTGTTTCCCGATTTCCTTGGATACCTTACATGTTTTATACTGTATATTATTTTCCAATAAATGATTCTTTTGTTTTATGAAAATTATTGTTATATCTTTTCACCCACCTGCCAAACCGTTGTGTTTGACCCCTTTGCTTTGATACTCAGGTCCAGTTGTTGGTTTCCCCGAGGAGGAGCTTGAGAAGGCGGTCGGAGAACCGCAGCATTTAGTAGAGTGGCATGCTGATGATGTCATTTAGACATTCGATTGCCCGAGTTGCGTAACATTTTGGGTTGGGACTAACCATTCTTTTGAGAATTTGATAATTTGATTATATTGGCCTTTGTTGGCCTCTATTTTTGTGAAATGTAATTAAATGATCTTGATTTAAACTTTAATTTACTCTTGAGTATAGCTAATGATCATTGCTCACTCTGATATTCTGTTACATAAATGTATTATCAGTCTTGGCATTTTGGATTTGAAAGTATGAATTAGATTTGCTACACGCTTCCGCACTTAAAAGAAATATTCATGTTGTTGTGATATCTTCACCGCGGATACCTATGGGAAATCGCGTATACGAGTGGCATCTTTTATCGACTCGTGTATGTTTTGGTTACAATAAATTCATGGTATGAAATGTTCATCATCAATCAATCCCATCCATTAGCGTCCCGATCCCGGATTAGGCTCGCTCACTTGGTGACCCGGTCCGGGGTCGCGACAACCATGACCAAGTTGATCTTTTATTTTTGACCAAATAGGATTACAAGTGATAGTCAGGAAGATATCTGGTTTGCCGAACTTTTGAACTAATGTCATTGCATCAAGGTATCGACAACGCATATTTCTTGGACGTCCAATAAATGATGGTGGCAATACAATTCTCTTTCCAATTTTTTTGCAGAAGTTCCACCGGTGCAAATACTGTCCATTATTCCTTGATATTAATCTGCTCTGATCGAATGCTGTTCATGTTGAAAATAATATAACCGAGATGTTTCAATATTTATATACATGTCAACGACATATTGTTGTAAAAGAACAGTGAGGTTTCAGATGGTTGAGTTTGCAATTTATAGCAGTAATACTGTCGACATGATATATGTTCTTTTTTGAAACTTTTTTTCTCTGAAGCTATACAAGGAAAAAAACAAAAGAAATTATTAGTTGTTTGTGTTTAATTTCATTTTATAATAGCCTATATGAAGCTAAGGTATACCTTGTGTTTCTATCTTCAAGAAATCATCAATCGAGAGTATATCTCGATGGTTTAGCTCATTTCCTTGTACTCGTTTGATACCTCCGTGCCACCCTGAATCTCCATAAGGAAATAGTAGTAAATACTCAAGTGGATCATAGCAACCAAAATAATGTTTTATTCTGTGACTGCTTCAAGAATGAAATCAAATGTTCCTCTTACACAGCTCCTTTTCACATTTGACACCGAAGGAGGTGAAATCAAATGTATTGTTATATATTCTAACATATGTTTTGAAATGAGATGCCTCTTCACTATTTGATATGAATAGAGTAAGGAGCTCATCAGGAATAGGATTCGAAGCCACCAATACTTGACCTTTAGAACAACAGAAGCCTTTTGGTTCATACGCAAATTTCCTTGCTCCAAAGTAACTACAGTTTGGCTTTTGGCTTTTGTTCTAATACTAATGGTTGCAAAGGAATGCTTACTTCATAACCATATGTAGCTGCATTTAAAATTTTTATTAGTATATTTCAACTCTTTTAATAAACCTAAGCTACTATTTTATATAAATATATCTACCTTTTCTCTGTAGTTTAATCTACCAGTTTTTTCTTGATAAACACTTGAAGAATCATCTTGATTGAATTCATTAGGCTGTCTAGATGTTGACCCTGGTGGAAGATGTATGTACTTTTAAGAATTTTGTAAAATAAATTTTTATGTAATCAGAGGAAAGGATTTATTATACTTTTAATATATAACTTACAAATCTCATACGTATGGTATATTCTTTTTTCCATCTGTGCTCTAGTATTTCTTGGAGTATCATTGAAAGTGCTAGCCAGTAGTATGTCGGTAGTTTATGTTTGTTGCAGAAGATAGATATTTCATAATTAGAAATATATTTATTATATATCTATATTATATTTGTCAAAGATATTAAATATTACGTATTAGAATATCAAATTACATACCTATTTGTTGACCTGTATTTAATGATGAAGTAACATTTGAAGAAGATATTCATTTGAGTAACTCTTTTTTTGCATAAGCTTCCTTTTTTTGTAGAAGTGCATCTTTTTTTTCTTTGGGCAATGAGGTGTACCATTGTCATTTTTTTAGTCGATTTTGAAGTTGTGCATGTTTTAAAGTCGTTCAAACATTATAATTAGTAATTACAAATGGCATTATTGATTACAATTATAAAGATAAAGGTAGTATAAAATTTGGAGCAAACCTAAATTTGATGTTTCTGTGGGATTTGCAATTTTTGAAGCAGATATTTTGCTCTTTGGAGAAGGTTCTAATGCTTGACTTTGTTGTACTTTTCTCCTTTGCTTCTTTTTTTCTCATGCTAATATTTCGTTTTTGCTTTAGAGATAAACTTTGTGTATGAATCACGTTGCTTTTGATGGCGCTTTTCAGCCTTGTCTTCTATATTAGAGGACAACTAAGTGACTTTATAACTTTAATACTATAGCTAAGCCAAACACAAATATTTATGCAGTTTTTGTCTTTCAAAGAAGATAATAACCTTGTATGTGGATCTTTTCTTTTCAATCTGATTTTCCATCATCCAGATATTGAATATAGTTCACTGGTTCATATATAGTCAATAAATGTGTAAGTTAGATATAATATCTCATTAAATAAAACTTTAATAAATAAAGAAAAGTGACTGTAGCAAGATTACTTTTACATTAGAAAGATAAAAAAAAGGATATGCATAAGACAATAATTTCAGGGAACATTATTATATGAAAAAAGGAGGATTAAATATATTTGAAATTTAACACTTCAAAATGGTAACATCATATCACAAACAGAACAGACGGGTATCCGATCAGTATGAGCCGTATTGTTTAGATAAACTGCACAAAAAAGAAAAAAAAAGATGAAGCAAAAGGGTTAAATTAAAAAAAAAAGTAGAAAAAAGTTATCTTAAATATACTCATTATAAAGTAAGTATGTGTTGGTTAACATACAAATTATTTGTTTGATTGTTGTTCTTGAAAGAGGAAATTCGGATATACCAGAATTTCTCTGTCAAGATGATTAGTTGTTATTTGCTTGTCTAATGTGATATAGGTTTAGGATTCCGATTGCATGGGTTACTAATAGAAGGGAACTAGGAAAGACCAGAATATTATGCAGTACAAATAAATCACGTTAGTTCACAAAGTTTTATAATTAAAAATGAAATATAAGTCTGTATTAGAAAGTGATATTTTAGTGAGTAAAGGATAACATTAAAAGTATATAAGAAATCTTTTCATATCAGGTAACACCATAATAAAATTATACAGGATAATGTCACGCCCAGGCGCAAGATCCGTAACTCCGAGCGTGATCATCATACTTACTCTGTAAACCCCAAATTAACCGAAGTTAAAACGGAATCCAATGGATAATCATTCCTCATATACCTGTATACAAAACTTTTTTTTTGCGAATCATTCATATTTGACATATCAACTTACAATTTACATGTTAACAAATAAAAGTATATAACATGTATATTTCCAACATACCTTGAGCACTGGCATTTCAAAACATTTATGCAGATGTTCAATTAATCATACCAAAATGAATTTATAAACAGTTCCTCAAAATATTTCTCAAACGTTTAATTTCATTTCGCACTCGATACCCATTTCATGTGGTATCCGACGCTGTTCATCCAATCAGTCCTCCTGGAGGAACCGGAGCGTCTCCTCCGCTGGCGCCGGGGTCGCTGCTGCACGGCAGGGGGCAATCGGCCTGTAATCGCGATCAATAACCACTAATGAACAACACGACGGTTCAACAATGTATAAATAATTCTTGTAATAGCATATTAACACTTCATAATTGCATTAATAAACAATTTCAATTCTAGAGAAATTTAGACATTTTTTACATGATTAATAGGAGACACATGTGAAGCTAGTAAACATGTACAATGGCCACTACCATAGCATTCATTGCATTAATATTTCATTTCATTACCATCTTCCTCAAATGAGGATTCATTTATTCTACCATCTCCTCAAAAGGATGATTCATCTTCCAATGAAGATCGAATCAATATCAGAAGGATACGATCGAAATTTGGTAGGACTTACTAGTGTCCCGGGCCCATAGACGATAGCATCCCACGGCTCCGGAACACCCCAATATCATCTGTTGGCAGCAGGATTAGTCATTCATTATTCGTGAACTCATTTAGAGCTCTAATGCAATAGCTAGGTAGTGCTGCCAGACTCAAGGGTCAATAACTTTCAATAAGTAATCCTTTATGGTTCATTACCATTCAACAATTCCTTTCATGACAAAGAAGGGGATAACAATCAATATCAATCTCTTCAGATTGAATCACAATGACACAATGAGAGTATTATTAACCACACATGGTTTTACTCAATCTATCTCAATCCTAATCAACCATTCGGGTGTAACCATTGGTTTCAAATGCACGTGTTATTCACGATGGACATCACACATTGGTACATTTAATATGTGGCATTACTAGTCCCCGTAATTATCACCCATGGAGCTTAGGCAATTATCGATTAATATGGTTCATTCAAGGAACCCTTTTCAAACACCATCAATTCTCAATAGCTTAATCTCATCCATGATTAGTCTTAAAACTAATCGGTGAAGCGTTTATACTCACAAGACGTACCCCAAATTCTCGTAAAAATCCAAAACCCAAAACCCAAATTTTTCACTAACTGTCATCGCTGGGCCAGTATCAAGTTCACTCGAGCGAATTACTGTTCGCTCGAGCGGACCAAGACAGAATGTTGTTCGCTCGAGCGGACCCAAACAGAACTATGTTCGCTCGAGCGCACTTAATGTTAGCTCGAGCGAACTCTTCAGAACTTCAATCTGTCCAAACAAAACCTCGTTCGCTCGAGCGGACCTATTGTTCGCTCGAGCGAACCCTTCAGAATTTCATCCGAAAATTCTGATACACTCTCTCTTCTTCTACTTCCTTCTCCATTACACTTCCCAACCTGCACAAGATCATTGGAACCTCGCCCCCCCCCCCCCCCCCCCCCCCCCCCCCCCCCCCCCCCGCCCCCCCCCCCCCCCCCCCCCCCCCCCCCCCCCCCCCCCCCCCGCCTCATACATCATCCATTCACATTCATTCATAATAGCACTTCTAATATTCCTTAATCACTTCATTAAAATCCATAATGAATCCAAAACTCAATGTAAAATG
>QPKB01000010.1:16578451-16619813 GCA_003546025.1 Camphora micrantha
TTGCTATTTTATTAGTCCTTTCTTCTCCATGCTTAAGCTTCAATGAATCACTTCTATCATCCCATCTTGTATTGTGTTTTTCCCTTAATCAAGTATTCTTGTTGGTGATCAATAAAAGAGGAGCTAGAATGGTCTGGGAACAGCATGAGCATGGTGACATGGATGTGTCACACCTTTGAACTTTTTTTAGTTGCTATAAGCCTATAACTTCAATTTTTCCTACAAAATTACAACTGTTGTCGTCAATATTGCATAGCTCGTTATAAAACATTCATTGTTTGTCTCCAACAGGATTTTCTGAATTATTCATGGGGGCTACTTGGTCACCCTCTTGCTGATTTAACTAAGCAGAGTCACACCCAAGGCCCGGTAGTATTTAAAAAAAAACAAGAAAATGAGCAAAGATATTAAAAATAGAGTAGAATAACATAGTTATATTAAGATAGGAGATTAAGAAACATGTTTCATTCTATTCAGATAGTGAATTTAAGGCCTTGTTATAGTAGGAGCCATGTCATATTTTTTGGTCAGGATGAATCAGGGTGGTAGTGGTACTATACTGATCAATGCGTCAAAGTGCTTGATCTTTGCAAGAAGAGCTGGTTTTGATCTCGTAGAGATACGGGTGCAAATTGTCCACTTTCCCAACTGAGAAGTAGCTGAAGACAACTGTATCTTAGGGTCCAATTACCTAAGAATCAACCAAGCTACTTGGAGGATAACTTGATTTGTGCACCTGTTCAACTTTGGACCTCGGCCGATTTTTAAAACCATGGGTCTCTAGACCTACTAATGGACATGTGAATGCAAACCTCATAGGCTGAATAAAGAAACAGTCTATTGTGGTTCTCTAATATGGCTTCAAAATTGATTTTGGGTGACTCGATCACGCTTGAGTTGCGTTGCAAACCCTAGGCCCAATGAGCTTAAAGTCTAGCATTACATTCTCAAATGCTTGAATCTTTAAAAGAAGGTGTTGTCTCTAGATCAATGCAAAATGTCCCTAAATAACTTTTAAGTGTAGGGCCCAACAACCATATGACACAGCCAACTAGGTCATTTGGGGGTGACTTTACTCCTGCACCTTCAGAGTCCGAGTGACTTGGACTTAGCGTGTTTTATAAGACAGGTGTCTTGGAGCTCAGATGAGGTATGAGAATGCGATCCTCAAAAGACTGAATTAGAAAGAATCTGCAACTGATGGAGGAACGTTTATATGAGGAATAAGATTACATTCAACAGAAAGAAAGTAGAGGATAAAAACAAGAGAGATAACAGTTCAACTGAAGATAAGTAGCAGTTTTCTGTAAAAGAATCACAAATTTGGTGATACGTTGTTGATTCACGGCACATGTCTATCTGTGGCAATTTTAATTCTCCGTGCCTTTCCTCACGCCTCTTCTCCATCCAAACCACAGGTGCAATTGTGGCGCCCGTCTATCTTATCTATGCCATGCATCTAGGTTTGGCTAGGTCTCGAAGTATATCACCTGACCCAATAACCAAACCAGTACCTTCATCAGAAAGGCCCAAGACAAGTCCATGAAAATGACGGTTGGCTATCCTTGGTTATACTATTACTGGTTAGGGACATGGGTGTGCGGGCATGCGGGAGTTTGACCGCGTAGATGTTTAAAAATAAAATGGACGTTGATCAGATTTTCTCAGTCCATTTGGTTTCATATAAGTCCACAAATTGAATTCCCATTTGTGCCAAATCCTCAGGGAATAGTTTTTTAATTATAAAGTCGTGTAAAACCCAGGCAAATTTGTAAATCCTCGAGGACTTGGGACGCATGATAGATCCTCAAAATGAGGATTTTTAAGGCCTAACCTATCCCCATTGGATGTGAAATCCCTCTCTTCGGCGATTGCACACCAAAACCAATTTTTCTCAGCTGTAATGCATCACTACACACTGATATACGTGTGGAAATCCTCAGCTATACATATATTACATATCCTCAACGAGGAATCCCTGTTCTAGGGGCGTGAGGAAATCCTCATGTTCTGCAGTTTTCCTCACTGTTACCAAATTGATTCGAAAGGCTACTTCCAGATTGTTTCAACTGTAGTTCAAACACAATGGGTCATCAATTATTTTGATGATTTCAGAGTGGAGGAACATCCCACCAATTTTATGATGAGTCGGATCTTGCATATGGAGCGCATGCAGTCATCATTCGCTTACGTGCTTTTGCAGTTGCAAGCCTGAAGTTTTACCTTAGCCATCGCTCATCTCCCACTGATGATGATGAGTATTGTTTAAAATTTTCATTTCTGGTTTGGCAGGCTTACCACCAAGATACCGGATTCTGTACGGGCATAACCCTGGACTGCTCTATTCTTTACAATTACACAACTCACCCAGCTGCAATGGATATTTGGAGGTATGCTCTTCCCCTGTTGTTTTAATTGCTAGTTGTTTTCTTCTGGGCTGCTTGAATTATCAAACCAGCATCATTGGTCTGAAAATTTGAACTTCTGGTTGATAATGCATAACTAAGACAATTGGTGGCCTCTCTCATGGAAATAATCCTGGTGTCCTGATAACTAGAATAGATCACCAACTTTTTTTTGACAGAACGCCACCAAAACTCTGAATGTGTGATGAATTGTGATGGAGTAGTTTGTGTTCGAATTCCCATGCCATTTTGTAATATTGTGGATACCCTTGAATCCTTGTGGTTCATGGATTCAGTGTGTAGGATTCTGGTTTATCCAAACAAGACGCATGCTTCTGTAATCTGAGGATTCCACGGCAGAGAGGAAATTGGCTATCAATTCTGCGGGCCATGGTCTTAACCGCTCTTTGTGTAACTTCTTTCTACATGGGAAAATATAGTTCTAAAGTTCTTTACTGATTTTCCATGAGAGGAAATCATCAGTTGGATGGATGTTGGAGAGCTGGATTCCGCGTATGCACGAAAAGTTCCACGAGAGTGCGCACACACCCTTAATACCTGACCAGGTGGCGTTGGAATTTGGTCCATTTACAACTATAGTATAAACAGTTACCTCTCGGTTTCTTCTCCTCTTTCATGTCTATAGGCATCCAGTTTTTGGAGGATCCAACATTGACCCTACTGCGTGGGAAGACAAAAATGCAAAGGAGAATCAAGGTTCCCGCACAGGTAAACTGAAAAGGGAAGATATCATGCCAATTTTTTTAGCAGCATTATGTGCAGCAATTTCCTTATTCATGAAGTTTAAAAAATAAAAACCACAGTTAAGGATCCGTGTCCGGCAACTCTGCAAGGCATTAGAGGAAGATGCATTCAGGCCTGTTTTGCATCATATGATGGTCCAAAATTCCGACTTGAGCCTCCATACCAGAGGTTAATTAAGTTTAGATGTTTTTGAACTATTGCTAGTCTATGTTTGAAAGCCAGATTCTCCAAGGGCAATCTTGGATATTCTTCAAGTCGTTTTGTTGGTTTTTCCAGCAATGAAATCCTTTTCGCTCAAAGCTGGCCTCCTCCTTATATTATCTAGGAATTCTTACTCGTGCCAGAGTCATACCCATGTAGTTTGACTCCCTTTTTCTTTATTTTAATCGTGTTTTAGACTTGATTCAGCGTAATTTTGAAGGGTTTGAATTTCAGTGCCTCATAACCCTCCATTAAAGAATTTGGACTACCATGCTTGACTTGAATCCATCTGATGGTGGTTGTTTATTAGTTCATAAATGGATGCAAATGATCAATTTGAGTTTTATGGCTTTGCAGACCTTACTCCTGCCAGAGTCATACCCATGTAGTCTGACTCCCTTTTTTCTTATTTTAGTCTGTTTTAGACTTGATCAGCGTAATTTGAAGGGTTTGAATTTTAGTGCCTCATACAACCCTCCATTAAAGAATTTTGAACTACCATGCTTTGACTTAAAACCATCTGATGGTGAGGTTGTTTATTTAGTTCATAAATGGATGCAATGCTCACTTTTAGTTTTTATGGCCTTGGCAGACCTTGGCATTGCTAGATCTATGCGAACAAGGAGGCGTGATGTGAGCTGTTCTGCCACCGGCTCTAGTAGAGCATCAAGAGTATAAGTACGTGTGGTGTGTTTCAGCTGTGTTTGTGGTGTTGGTGAAATTCCATGAAGCGTAAAGCTTTGGGAGGAGCCCTTGGTCTCTCTTTCAAAAGATTGTGGTTGATTCAAAGGGCATGAACTGGTGGAGTCCAATAATCCAGGCAGTTTTAAAGCACCTGAAAGATGCGTTAATATGATGTTAGGAAGATACCAAACAGATGCTATGTATGTAGGGATAGAAAAGCCACAGAAAAAACAGGTGAGGCTTTTATTGTGGATCTTTTGTTTGGTGGCTTTCTTTTTCAGTTATTCCTGTTCCAATTACATTCTGATACTGCTTTCTTCAGAGCGGCCTTTGGTCATTTCGCCTAGAAGAATCATGTATGTCCAACAAATGATACTCATTTGGCATACTATTGAATTATGGATTTGAAGTAATCTATGTATGATATGATCCATATTTGTCAATACATAACAATAAAAAAATAATAATAATAAAGATGAATTTATCGGCCTACTTGTTGGAGTTGAGGGGCACTAACTCAGTGTTGGAAAAACTCAAATGATTCAATGTTGATGTTAGTGAGGGCCTTGCATGGTGGATTATATAATTCTCTTTGGCGCTGCGGTGCATCCTCTGAAACTTAATAGCAATGCATTTATTTTTCTTGTTAATCTAATTACCCATGACTATTGTTTCACTTGATTAAATTGGATCCAAATATAAACACTCGTAAGTTGAAATTTCTCATATTTATAAAATAGTGACTACATGGACTGAGTTTGTGCACTTTGTATAATGAAAATCTCTCACTATCCTGGCCTTTGTTTACTCAAACGTGCCCTTTTCTATGCAAAGTGGACCGGTAACTTCGTGTAGCATTTGCAAAAGCAAGAAGAAACTCCGATGCGGCAGTCCATTGTGGTTCTGCAAGGATGCTAGTTTCTTCACTTGTTTGGGTGTCATGGGAACAGATGTGCTGAAGCATTCCATTAATTGTGTGGGAAGAGGACTTGATCGATCGAAAATGCACCATAACCAAGCATTCCATTATGAGTATGATTGTTCTTTAAGACTCAACGAAATTGCAAAGAGAAACTGTTCCAATTTGCTTGAACCTTGTCATGATGTTGGCAAGGATGACAGTGAAGCTGATGGTGATTATGGCGGTGGTGATTGTGGTGTCTCACCTTATTACATAATCAATGGAAGTCACCTCCACTCAATGTTGTTCCACCATTAAATTGATTTAATGTAAAGCATATAATTTGATTTTTTTCTAATATGTAAATCACTTGTTATGACATAATCAATCTTAATGGTAGTAATTTTCTTTTTTTTTTTTAAATTCCAATGATAGAATGAGGGAAATGAATGAGATAGTTATCAGGGATTTATTGAGTGTAAATAAAAATGTTTTAAACATTGTTTTGGGATTATTACAAAAAGCGTTAAGTTTAAATTCTTAATTTAAGATGTAGTAAAGGAATTTTAGAAATCAGTCTAATTTTTTTTTTACAAAATGTCATTAGTGGCAATATCACCGGCCTTTAGCCCTTCCTTTTTCTTATAAATGGCAACAATTAGCTTCCCCCAGCAATTAAAGCATATAATATTTGCCTACGTAGCCAAATCTAGCATGCGTTTGATAGACTGGGAGATGTCGTATCATGCACTGGAAAAACAAAATTATTTTCCCTAATTAAAAGGTAAATTGCCAACAGTCACTGAAAGTTACGGTCATCTAAGGCATCAAATTACAGACAACTTTTTCCTCTAATGTGTCTCTAGTCCAAGATAAGCTAGGATATCTCATTTTGCGTGAAAGGTCAGCCTAATATGCCATCTCACCGTCATATTATTTTCATGACTATTTTGCCCATTTCAACAGTTTGATGCATAAATAGTTCAAATCGTATCAATCTCCTCATTCCTAGGCGCCAAGCTTTTCTCTCATTCTCTGTTGTTCCCGACACCCACTTCCGTCTCTTCTCTAGGAACGAGGGACTTTCACCAGAGAGTTTCTTGCAGATCGTAAGTTGACCCTCTCCGACTACCCACCAGTAACAATGGCGACGATGGGTTTCCCAAGCGATGGAAACGCCGACCATCCCTAGCCTTCTCCTGCGACGGTCTGCATAACACAAAAATCCGTTGTTGTGTCTTTCCCTTTCTTTTCCTTTTTCTGTTTCTTGTAAGTTCTAGCGCTTGCAATTATAACAACAAAAGATGGGACTCTTTCTTCCAAGAAAACATGTTCCCTGTCCTAACACATTTATTATATTTAGATTTGTGGGATTAAGTCTTAAAAACCGACTTAAATTAGGCGCACTTAGGCCTCTGTTTTGGGATATATTTATTAGATATACTATTATTTAAATTTAGCTTGATTTTGGAGATCAGAAATAGTCTATATATAGCATAATGTAGCCTATCTATATCTATATAATATTTTTGCTATTGGCGATTTTGTTTAAGAATCTTGCATATTTTAAATTATTAAAAAAAAAAATTATTAAATATTTTAATTTGAATGTAATTTACCACATCTGGATAAAAAAGTAGTGTGATATAGAAATTGCAATGTTATTACCTTAAGTTGCTTTTCTTTTGTCACATAAAACCAATAACAATATATCTCTATTAGATTTCTAAACAGGTGATTAAACTAGTAATTATTTTAAATTTCCATTGATAACCATTCAACCACACATGACAATGAGACACGGTGTATATGTGCAAAATCCTATTAAGAAAAAAACCACGAGCCTTACTCGTCTGGGCCAACAGACAACCAGCACTAAGCAATTTGAAAAGTTACAAGAAAACCCCACAACCCTTTCCCAATTGCTACTCAAACCTAAGGACTGTGCGATCTTGCTGAATGCTCGCTATACACACCTTCACCATGCTTGAGCAAACCACCTTGAACACGTCTTCAAGATGTCTCCACTTTAGGAAGTAGATGAAAGAAGAACCAAAGCTTGAACTTTAGAACAACAGAAGAAAAAACTTTGGATGATTATGGATCTCTCTAAAGTATTCTCTAGTGTTTAGTATGGGAGAGTAGTCCTTTAGAAGAGAGAGAGAATGGCTATTTATAAGCCTAGGATCGTCCCTCAAGGTTTGATAGAACCATTAGGACTCAAATTAGCATCTTGAAAGAAAATAGGAAGTAGTTTCCGGATGGAGTTTTCCACTACCAAGCCATGTTCACTTGAGGGATGGAGGTTCTATCTCCAAAAAAATCAGCAGTGTATCAAAGGGATTGAGTGATAGATCAAGGAGTTTGAGCGAATGATTTTCTGTGAGGGTCCGCTCAAGCGACTGGTGGCCATGGTCTTAAGCGATCATAGTGTTTGATGATGCCAAAAATAGGTTTCGGGCACACCGGTCAAGTAAAGGGTTATTAATGTTCAAATTGATGGAGAGAGAGAGAGAAAGAGAGAGAGAAGGTTTATAGTGGTTCGGTCAGTGTGACCTACGTTCCACTTTAAAATGATGATTTTTACTTCTCAAATGTGTAGCGATTACAGACTTTAGAGAGATACAGAAGATTGGTGATAAAGACTGCATTGGAATTGCATCGTGACCCCTCAGGTGCGGGTGGGGCTTTGTGTTTTATTAGTCTCTCTAAAAGATGGAAGACGACTTCTTTTCAGCACGGACGCTTCCGTTTTGGAGAGTCTCCGAACCGCCTCACAGGACAGAGGCGGAGAGCGATCTCCTCCGCAGGGACTTGGTAAAAGAACGGTAGAAGGAAACGAGCGTTGACTTCGTCGAACTAATCTCTTGGACCTAATCTGTCATTATGGTTTGGGCTTGACCCGTCATTATGGTTTGATTCATTTGGGCCTGACCCATCATTTGCCCCTCAATGTCTCGCGCCAAAAGAGGTTTTGAAAGCGAGGCATTTTTAAATGTCAAGTTTTTCTCCATTTTGAGGACTCCTGGCCTTCCCAGACACTATCGTTGCTTTATGCTCAGACTCTTTCCCTTCTTGAGTTGGGGAGAAGATCACCGCGAGGAACCGGCGACGGACGGGGAGCCACCCCCGCAGCTGCGGACAGGGACCTGCAGCCCGGCGTCCCGGACGCTGGCAGGGGCGCCCCAGGCGCTGCTGCCGCTGCAGCGCCTGGCGAGGGAAAGGGGCTGGACGCCCCTGGCGTCCCGGCCGCTGCTGCTGCAGCGCCGGGCGATGGGGCGTCCGCCGCTGGTTTGGACGTCGGACAACGCGCGGGACGGGGCGCCCCTGCCTGGGGCGCCCCTGCTTCTGACATTGCGGCTCCTGGCGTGGAGGAAGAGGGCGCCAGGCGCTGCTGGTGGGGGGCAAGGTGCTGGACGGGGCGCCCCCGCCTAGGGCGCCCCTACTACTGTCGCTACAAGGCTGGACGGCGCTGCAGCGTCGGCTGCTGGCGCAGATCGCAGGCGGGGCGCTGCCCAGGGCGCCCCTGGCACTGCTGCAGGGCTAGAAGCTGAACGGGGCGCCGTCGTTGCTGCGATGGGAGAGAAAAGGCGGGGTGCCCTTGGCGCTTCTCCGGGCGCTACTGTTGTTGGCGCGGGTATTGCAGCCCAAGGCGTCCCCTTGGGCGCCCCCTCGGTTGCAGGTCAGGGCGCCTCCTTGGGCGCGGCTGCTACGGGCGATGGTGGTGCGGGCAGCGAGGGAAGTGGTGCGGTCGCTATTCGTTCTCATCGCAAAAAATACCAAGGAAAAGTGGTTGTCTGCGATGACGCATCGAAGGTGAGCACCATTTTCAGTGTGTTTAACTCTAGCAGTGATATCTTGAAGATGGTTTCTTCTTATAATATTCCTCCCACTGTGTTGTGCCGCCGGGCTGAACCGGACGAGCCCGCTTGTGATGACTCCTCGGGCGACCTCGCCATCTACGAAGAGATGCTCAAAGCTGGGTTGAGGTTCCCCATGCCTTCCCCCATTTGCAGCATTCTCCGTTACTTTTCATTGACCCCGGGGCGGCTAGCACCGAATGGCTGGAGGGTTCTGCTTGGCTTTCTGGCGCTATGGTGGAGGGTTCACAACGAGGACGCATCACCTGTGGAGTTCCATGCTGCCTACAGCTTGACTGAGTCTCCAGCCCCCAATAGGGGATGGTATTATCTTACCTCTAGGGGAGGCAAGCTGCTTACTGGTCTTCGTTCCAACTGTCATAGTTGGAAATCTCACTTCTTCTTTATTGGTGGAGAGTGGGCTTCTGAGACAGAGCGAGCCTTGGTGCCCACACGATGGAGTGACGCCGAGAGACTGGGTAAGTCATTAATTTGATGCTCTTTCTTTTTATCACTAATTTTTTATATGCTTACCCATTGCTCTTTTGCAGAGGCGCCAGTGCTTTCAATGAGTCAGGAATGGAAGCTGCAGGCTGTGAGGGCTTGTCCTGACAAAGATTTGGGGGTTCTCTTACCCAAGGAGAGCAATAGGGCTAGTGGCTCCTCTTCGCAGTCTCCTCTAAAAAGAAAAAGTACATGACTTCTCCTTTCTCTGCCCCTTTTTGTTTTTTTTTTTTTTTTTATGCCTAAGTAACAATTTTTCTTCTGCAGCAGTAGATAGGGGGGCGATAGGGGCTCGCCTTTCTAGCAGGAGTACTCCTCCTTCTGGCTCTTCTGGTAGGAGTGCCCCTCCCTCCAAGGCAGTGAGGGTAGAGAGTACTTTAGGGGGGAGCTCTCCATCGGTGACATTCAGGGCGAGCTCTCTCGCATCCACCCCTCCAGCGGAGGCACAGCCGTCCCATCGGGTGGCCTCTCCTGCAGCATCTCCTCCGCTAGCGAGCTCTTCTGCCACGGTTGCTGCTTCGGAGCCTCTTTCCTCGACGGTACCTTCTGCCGCTCAGTCGTGTCCCCCACGCTCGGGAGCTTCTGCAGGGGTACCGACTAGGGCTGGCCCTATGCTGGGCAATCCTCAGGTGATTCGGAAGAAACTCAGGCGATTTGTGTTTCCTCCAGAGGTCACACAGATCAACGCTTTGGGAACCTAGAGAGTTATCGATACATTCGTAGAGCTTGGCTCAGGTAAAAGCTTACCATATCTCCATGCTTTCATTATATATATATATATATATATATTTATGTATTCTCATTTTGTGTCTCTTACTGCTCCAGGCTTCTACTGCATCCATCTGTTTGCTATCGAGGGCCCATCACAACACTCAACTGAAGGAGGAGAATGACAGCATGCAACAGGAGCTCTCCGCTGCCCGAAAGAAGATTGTGGCTCTTGAAGCCGCTAGAGGAGTTTCCGAGACTGACCTCGTGGCAGCCCGTGAGAGGGCCATTAGGCTCAAGACTGAGCTCTTAGCATCCCGCGAGAGGGCGACTGGGGCAGAGGCTGAGCTTTCGGCGCCCCGCGAGAGGGCGACCCGGGCAGAGGCTGAGCTGGAGAAGGCCCGCGAGAGGGCTTCGCTTAGTGAGGCTAAGCTTGAGAAGGCCCGCGAGAGGGCTTCGCTTAGTGAGGCTGAGCTTGGACAGACCCGCGAGAGGGCGTCGCTCAGGGAGAGTGTTTTGGCGACAAAGATAAAGGCAGTGCATGACAGAGCTTCTCAGGCTGAGAAGGAGTTATCGGATGGTCTTGCTGATGCCTTCATTGATGGCTACGAGGAGCTCGAAGGGAAGATTTCTGCTGCTTTCCCTGACCTCGACCTTTCAGGCTTTGTGCCAACCGAGGCGCCTGATGGGGATGATGGAGGCTCTGATGACGCAGAGGACGGTGATGAGGATGATGAGGATGGAGAGGACGAGGAGGGGAGCAGTGAGAGTGAGTAGGATAGAGGAGACTTTTATATGTTTCATTACACATAGATTTCTCTCCCTTTTTTTTTTTTTTTAGAAGGCAATTTTATGGCCTAACTATTGGAATAAATAAAATAAAGTCTTTATTTATTTGATGCTCATTATCACATAACATTTTGCAAAAGTGCTGAAAAAATTTAAAAATTTAAACAATTAAATTCCTCATTCTCATTGCTTCTTTCCCCTTCAAGTGTTATTGGTAGTACCTCTTCAGGTGTTCCGCATTCCACGGATGAGGTAGGGCCTTCCCTTCAGGATTTTGGATTTTGTAAGTACCCGGTCTTACCACCTCTATTATGAGGTATGGACCTTCCCAATTTGGTCCCAGTTTGCCTTCGCGAGAATCCTTCGTAGCGAGGATTACCTTCTTAAGGACCAAATCTCTTGGCTGGAAAGAACGGGGCTTTACTTTTGAGTTATAGTATTTCGCCATCCTTCACTTGTACTCTGCATTGCGGACGTTGGCCAGCTCCCTTGTTTCTTCCATCAAATCGAGGTTGATGTGAAGTCCTTTTTCATTGATGCTGGGGTCGTGGTGCTGGACTCTGAGAGAATGGACCCCTATCTGAACAGGGATGACTGCCTCGGTCCCAAAAGCGAGGGAGAAAGGGGTTTCCCCGGTAGGAGCTCTTGGCGTAGTCCTATATGCCCATAATACTCCCGGAAGCTCGTCGACCCAAAGACCCTTCGCTCTTTCGAGGCTTGTCTTTATGTTACGAAGGACTGTTCTCACCATGACCTCTGCTTGCCCGTTTGCCTGTGGATGCGTCGGGCTAAAGTGAGGCCGCTTTATCTGAAGGTCGAAACAGAATGAATTGAAAAGTTTATTGTCGAACTGCTTTGCATTGTCACTGACAATGGTGTGAGGGATCCCAAAGTGGCAGACAATGTTTTTCCAGACAAAGTCTTTTACTTTGGAGTCTGTGATTCTCGCCAAGGGTTCCGCCTCCACCCACTTTGTAAAATAGTCGATGGCGACCACTACGAACTTGCATTGTCCTTTACCTAGAGGAAGGGGGCCTAGGATGTCAATTCCCCATTTGGAGAAAGGCCATGGGCTCATGATGGTTGTGAGTTCCTCCGGGGGCTGCCTTGGCACAGTGGCGAAGCGCTGGCATTTGTCACATCTTCTAGCAAATTCTTTGGCGTCTGCTAGCATACTGGTCCAAAAGAAACCTTGCCTAAGTGTTTTGTGGGCAAGGGAGCGTCCGCCGGAGTGATTCCCACAAATTCCTTCATGGATTTCCCTCAGGGCGTAATCAGCTTCTTCAGGAGAGAGGCACCTCAGCAATGGTAAAGAGTAGCCCTTCTTGTACAGGATGTCTTGCAAGAGAGTGAACTTGGAAGCTCTCAACCTCAGCTTTTTTGCCTCAAGGGGGTCCTCTGGTAGTGTACCCTCTTGAAGATATGCCCTTATCGGGGTCATCCAGTTCGTTTTAGCTGTAGTATAGTTGATGTTTGCAGTGTTCTCATCCAACTGGCTTGGTTCGAATTGGTGCCCCAGGCATGCTGGTTCGCCTGATGGGGTCTCTAGGGATGAGGTGAGCCTGGCAAGTGCATCAGCAGCAATGTTATTCTCTCGAGGGATATGACATATTTGGAAGTGCTGGAACCTCGGGATCAAATTTTTCACTATGCTGAGATAACCTTGCATTCTTGTTTCCTTTGCCTCGAACTCGCCCTTTATTTGATTAACTATCAGCTGAGAGTCACTGTGAGCGATGAGGCATCGGGCGTTCATTTCGAGCGCCAAATTTAGGCCAGAGAGGAGAGCCTCATACTCTGTTTCATTGTTAGAAACAGTGAAGTGGAATTTTACTGCATATTTTTGAGGGGTGTGCCATCAGGGCTTATTAAAACGAGACCTGCTCCACCTCCATTGCTGGTCGCAGAGCCATCAACATAGAGCTTCCATACTGGTAGTGTTGAAATCTCGGTGCCTGAAAGAGGCTGGGAGCCTGGAAGAGGTTCCTCTGTGTTTGGGAAAGAGGACTGGGCGCCCAGACTGGCCTGGGCGCCCATGGGAGAGGCCTGGGCGCCCATGGGAGAGTCCTGGGCGCCCATCGGAGAGACTTGGTCCTGGGCGCCCAGGGGAGCTTTGGTGCCTGGAGGAGAAGCTTGGGCACCCGGGAGAGCTTGGGCGCCTGGGGGAGAGGCCTGGACGCCTATCTGGATGTCTTCGGTGGACGGATTTGGCTCCCCTTCAGCATGTGTAAATTCAGCCACAAAATCGGCCAGAGCTTGCGCTTTGATGGCGGCCCTTGGCTGGTACTGGACATCGAACTCGCCTAGTTCAACTGCCCATTTGACAAGTCTCCCGGATACATCTGGCTTTCCGAGTACTCTCTTCAGGGGCTGATCAGTAACTACAACAATTGTATGGCTTTGAAAATAATGTCGTAGCCGTCTTGCCGCTGATATGAGGGCGAGCGCTAGTTTTTCCAACTCTGAATATCTGGACTCTGCCCCTCAGTATGCTCTGCTTACATAATAGATGGGCTTTTGCACTCCATCATGATTTCTGATGAGGACAGAACTGACTGCTGAGGGAGAAGCAAAGAGATACAAATATAACACCTCGCCAGGTGCAGCATGTGAAAGAAGAGGGGGAGCGGCCAAATATGCTTTAAGCTTCTGGAATGCCTCCTCAGCCTTGGGTCCCCACTCGAAAGTTTTCCTGAGGATTTTGAAAAAAGGGATGCACTTGTCTGCAGACTTAGAAACAAATCTGTTAAGTGCAGGGATACAACTTTCTCTCCTGAAAAGCCAATGGAGGGGATTTGAAGGTTTGCAACCTTCCCGGCCCAATTTCAGCTTATCATAAGCTTCTGCTAATAAAGATATCTGCAGAGCTAACCACTGTCTGTCCAAGATTTGGTTACCTGAAAATTGGCGACGGTCATTGTGAGCACCAGAGGATCATCATGGGGTGCTGGATCCCTTCTAAAATCCTTATCTGAGAAGGAGATGACTTCGTTACGCGCCCAGCCTAGGTGCCTTGACGGGCGTGCCTCATCAGGATGGCCTTGCTTTTCTTGACGTGGGCCTTCATGGTCGAGAGCGGTTCTGCATTCCTCTCGAATGGTTCGGATCTCCCGATTGGTTGCTGGTCTCCATATTGCGAGGTGGGGGTGGTGGCAGTGCTTGACCCTTACCAGCAACATACCGGCGCAGGTGGCCACGCGAATGAGGTCTTCAATCTGCTTCTTGAGTTCAAAGCAGTCGTCGGTTGTCATGGCCATGGTCGCGATGAAAGCGACAGTATTTGTTTGGATTTCTGCGGTTTGGGGGAGACTTCATCTTTTCTGGCCATTTTACAGCGGGATCATCTTGTATTTGAAATAAGATGTGTCCGACTGAGGCATTGAGAGGGTGAAGATTTGTCTTTCCCTCTGAGGAGTTGGGTCCGAGTCTCTCTTTGACAGGTATTCTCTCTGTCCTGCTTCCGCTTATTGCTGTTTTCTTTCCTGTCGTCTCTTTCCCGCTCCTTCCCCCTGCCTTCTGGTCTGGAGGACTCTCCCCGCCTAGCCTGGTGATGTCTTCAGCATTCATATACTTCTGATTTTGCGAGCAGCTCCGGAAAGCTTTTTGGCGGGCGCTTCATCATAGAGAAGAGGAAGCTTGACGAGCGAAGGCCTCCCAGGGAAGGCTGTCATGGAGACCTTGTCGTCGGGATCTTCCGACTTGGAGTACCTCCTCGTTAAAACGAGTGAGGTAGCTCCTGAAGACTCTCAATTCTTGTCCTGCTTTTATGCTGAGCAGGTGTGTGGCAGACTTCTGGTGGCGGCGTCCTCCAATAAAGTGCGAGACGAACGATTTGTTCAGCTCTCCAAAGGTGGCGATGGAGGATGGGGGCGAGGTTTGACAAAACCATTGCCCGAGCAGAACCCTTCAACGTAGTTGGGGAACGCCCTGCACATTATCTCATCCGGAATATTATGCAATTGCATTTTGGTTTTGTATGTCTCAAGGTGGTCCAATGGATCCTTTCTCCCATCGAAGGTCTCCACGGATGGCATCTTGAACTTCCGAGGGAGCGGGTAGTTCACCACGTCGGGCTTGAACGGTGTATCCGTTCGCCCGACTAAGTAATCTACTGTTTCTGGTGCTTGTGCCTTCATGGCATTGAAAAACATTGCCATTATCTGATTCTGCATTTCTTTAATCTTTTCTTCCCAATGATTGCCGGCTCCCTGGATCGATCGTAGAAAGTGACTCCCCACTTCCACGCTTTGATTTTCGTCCTCCTCTCTTGGAAATGAGGTTCCTCCCTATTAGAAACAGAGAGAGGAGGTGGAAGCCCGCTATGATTCGCTCCACCTGAAAGTAGGAGTCCTCCAACATGAACTCCACCTTGGGGTTAGAGGGACTCCGTGATGGGCGCGACCTTGAGGTTCGACCAACAGCACTCTGAGAGGGGGGTTATGAGGAACTCCTTGGACGCCGGTGCCCAGGTGGATGGGCGCCCAAGCCTTGGGGGCCATGGTGATGGGCGCCCAGGCCTTGGGCGCCATTGGGGCCATGGTGATGGCGCCCAGGCCCTGGGCGCCATGCGGATGGTCGCCCGAGCGAGGCGCTCCCTGCGAGGAGCTCCCTGGTGAGGCCCTCCTTGCGTTGCTCCTCCCTGCCCCGCGAGCATGAGCTGTAGGATCTGCTGGTTTTGGGCTACCAACTGCTGCATTGTCTCCAACATCTGTTGAGGAGTGGGATCTGGAGCGGTAGCGTTTGGAGGAGGATTATTTGGTGGAGGATTGTCCTCTTCCTCTCGCCTGGAATTGTTTTCTTGTCGCCTTGTCGATCTGGTGGTGGTCACCATAGCTTTCGAAAATGAAGTGTTATGAAGTGAGAGTTTTGACGTTTCCCACAGACGGCGCCAAACTGATGATGCCAAAAATAGGTTTCGGGCACCACCGGTCAAGTAAAGGGTTATTAATGTTCAAATTGATGGAGAGAGAGAGAGAAAGAGAGAGAGAAGGTTTATAGTGGTTCGGTCAGTGTGACCTACGTCCACTTTAAAATGATGATTTTACTTCTCAAATGTGTAGCGATTACAGAGAATACAGAAAGATGATGATAAAAGCTGATTGGAATAGCTTGCCCCTCAGTGCTGGAGGGGCTCTGTGTTTTATAGTCGTCCCCTAACAACTGGGGACGACTCTTCAGCAGCGGACGCTTCCTTTAGGCGGAGTTTCCGAACCGCCCTCAACAGACGAGGCAGGTAGGATCTCCTCCGCAAGACTTGGTAAAAGCAGGTTAAAGGTAACAACGCGCTGACTTCGTACTTCGTGGATTCGGACCCGGACCCGACCTATGACGAGTGGATCTGGACCTGGGCTCAACACGGACTCGGGTCACTCAGACCTGACCCAACATCGTGAACTGAATCTCTTGGACCTGATCCGTCATTATGGTTTGGGCCTGACCCGTCATTGTGGACTGAGTCATTTGGGCCTGACCCATCAGTGTTTTTCTAGAAAATTCTTCAATCTGTTGCGCGAAACACTCAGGCAGTCAATCTAAGAAAATTACATCATTTAAAATCTAATTTTGTCCATTTCCCAATGAATTAGCCAACACAAGTAAATCCTTACAAAGTCCTTTTCTTTTTTTTTTTTTTTTTTTTTTTTTTTTTTTTTTTTTTTAATGCATTTGACGTTTTCTATTGGTCGGTCTAGTTTGGGTGGATGTTGGTTCTTCTCCATATTGGGATTCTTACAACCATTTCCTTATTGCTGATTCTTGCATTTACGTTTATTCCCTGTCCTGATGTTGGCTGGTGCTAACTAAAAAGTAATGTACATGACGATCACTACTTTGAACTGTTTGAGCTTCGAATTCACGGTGGTGGCCTTTAAAAATTTTATCCACGTTAGAATGGGTCAAAAATCACTTTCCCAAGACAAGGGCAATGATTGCAAGATTGCGATGATCTTCTAGCTCTCAGATAATGCATTACAAGCCTGCGATGATCTTCTAGCTCTCAGATAATACATTACAAGCGCTTGCAAGATCTTTCATTTTCAGATTTGTTTTTCAGCGTTGGACCCTCAAGGGAACATGCCATTCGATGTGTTAAATTCCGTGGACATGACATGGGTCTTGCCAGTGACAAATACAGTGAATTCCTCTTTCAAGGCTTTCTAGAGCTCTTGCCCGAAAAACAATTGTCAATTTGATCAGCCATTAAGCCTGTCGACATGGTCCTCACAGGTGGGGCGGAGGTGGGGTGGTTGCAACCCGACTCGGCCCACCAATGTTTGTAGAAAAGGAGGCCTTCTAAACTTGCTGTAAAGCCTGTGGTAGGGTAGGGCCTGATTTATTTATTTTTTTCCGCCACCTTGAGTGCTGCCGAGCTAGGGCAAGAACCAACTCGACTCTCTCCATCTACATATATATATATATATATATACACACCCACACATACATACATACATATATATACACATATACATACGCGCGCGCACATATATATATATATATATATATGGGGGCTGCTCTCCTCAGCTGCAACCCCCCTCTATCCTCAGCTGCAGGCATGTGAGGAGGGCTGCAGCTGCTCTCCTCGCATACCTGCAGCTGAGGATAATGAGGGCTGCAGCTGAGAAGAGCAGCCCTCTATAGATATATCTCCATCTATCCATCTATATATATATATATATATATATATATATGTGTGTGTGTGTGTGTGTGTGTGTTGTGTGTTGTGAATTTTAGAACATTTTTGCTCCTATATAACAACCAATGGAACTTGTGATGTGGAGACCTTTTAAAAAAAAAAAAAAAAAACAAGTAACAATACATTTATCTATCTTCCCCTACTTTTTCTCTCTTCCATTTTAAATCCCCTAGTTTCCATGATTTTCCAACCTCAACAAACTTAGATAAGAGTACATTAATGGGGCCCTCTTAAAGAATCTTGTGGTGCATGATCGTTACCAGTGTATCAAACTAGTTGGATTTGTATATGATCTTTTTATAATGTATCCCATCTTCTCAACTTAATAATGGGTCCAATTAATTTTGTATATGGCCTTATATTGGGTCCACAATTTCAAAAGTATGGATCATTCTAGAAAGATGTTACAAAATCATAACTATGTACCTGTATATATATACCCATTCCCATAGATAAAAAGAGACAGTTTGTATTCTTCTTTTTCTTCCTGCTTCCTCTACGTCTGCTTCTTTTCTAAACATGAAGCATGAGCTAGGCTCTTGTGGCACCCACTTAGATCAGCATGTGACCTGTTGGCTCCTTTATTGCAATGTGTCCTTTTGCTACCAGCATGTTGAGTTCATGAATTTGCACATTTACGTATCATTTTAGGATGAATTATGGATTTAATTAGGTGAATTACATCATTATTCATATAATTTCATCATTTCATGCATTTTCACGTACGAACCTGAATTTTCATACTTTTCATACATTTTATGTATTAACTTAAAATGTTTTGCAAATTTTCTCCGAAGAGTCCCAGTTGGAGTATAACTCTGTCCGGATGGGTCCCGCTTCAATATGGGCTCTTCAGTATTTGATGTGTTGAATTGGAATGTGCAGAAAATGAGAATTGCAGGCCTCGGTCACGGAACCCACTTTCAAGCACACATTGTCATCCTGGGCCCTGCATTGATGAATTGAAGTAAATTGAAGAATTCATCATGTGGACCCCACACACAAGCCATATGCAAATTAATCAAATGAAGGGTCCACTCATCATGTCAGAGTCTTAACTACAGTAGAAGACTTCTCATAGGGCCCACTCTTCAAGCAGATGAAATATCCCACGTGGCAGGGTCCACAGTAGTTGCAAATTTGAAATTATTGATGGATAATTCAAAGAGTACAATTCTGATTGGAACAAAAGAAGAAGAGTTTGAATCATCCACATCTGATGTCTTTTCAAAATTGAAAGTTGTTGCAAATCAAATTCTAGAAGTTAATTCCGTTTTTCTCAGGACAACTCATCTTCAAATGGCCATAACTTTCAATCCGACCGTCGGATTGATTAAATTTACCGACCGTTGGAAAGCTTATTCAGAGTAGACATCTGTAGAACCAAAGAATGTGCAAATCAGAGCTATATTGACAAAGTTATGGCCCAAAGCTTTTCATGTTCATTTTTAGACGGGATTGCAATTAAATCCACACCGTTGATACTCAATTGCTGCACATCCTTTGTGGGACCCCATCTGAAGAATAGCCAAGCCACTCAGAGGTTTCCATAAGCTTCCACCTCATTCAAATTCAAAAAGGATAAGAGATGGACCTTATCAATAAAGATAAATCAAATTTGAAGAGAATGTGTCCAGATTCAGTGTATCTGATAGATAACCGGAGAAATAAAAGGAACCAAAAAGTTGCTACGAAAGAGAACTCTCCCTTCCCTTGGACGTCCATAACTATCCTCTCTCCTCTTTCTCTTATTTCCATCATTAATATAATTTAAGAATTATTTTTGGGTATTCGGGAGTCCATAACTATATTTGATTAGTTTGTGTTTCTGATTTTTTTCTAGTTTCTTTTCTTCAATCTCAATTACTTATTAATCTTTGATTAAAAAAAATTGAGATTGAAGAAAAGAAACTAGAAAAAAATCAGAAACACAAACTAATCAAATATATAAAACAGATCAGAACATCCAAAATCCACTAAGCAAGATAATTAATCTATCCATGCAATTATTCTACTATTTGTCCCAAAAATAACTCAGATCTTCAACAAATCAATGTTTTGGATCCGGAAGATTTTTTTTTTGCAAAAATTAATTTTTAAGAATAAGGTCACAACCCAAGACCTCCTTCACCTCATAAAAGAATGAAAAATCATAAGCATGACTCATCAAATTAGGCATAAATTATCAAAGGATCTCAGCCCTAAGCACAATCTATCAAAATAAGTATAAATCATCAAATTATTTTCATTAGAAATCAAAACAGAGGCTGCCTAGGGCATGAAGACAGATCTATTATTCTAATAAAGCATGCATTTTGAAAGAGACAAAAAATAATAGAAAAATCACATAAATTAAATTAAAAATCTACTTAGCTTCATCTGTATGCTCCAATCCAGAAATCTAGCCAGCCATTGAGAAGAACTCCATAAGTAATTTCATTGATAGCATCTCCTTGTATAATTGTCTCTCAAAAATCTCTCTTCTAAAAATTCCTAATTTCTGGAACAGGGCTCCCGAATACCCAAAAATAATTCTTAAATTATATTAATGATGGAAATAAGAGAAAGAGGAGAGAGGATAGTTATGGACGTCCAAGGGAAGGGAGAGTTCTCTTTCGTAGCAACTTTTTGGTTCCTTTTATTTCTCCGGTTATCTATCAGATACACTGAATCTGGACACCTTCTCTTCAAATTTGATTTATCTTTATTGATAAGGTACATCTCTTATCCTCTTTGAATTTGAATGAAGTGGAAGCTTCTGGAAACCTCTGAGTGGCTTGGCTATTCTTCAGATGGGGTCCCACAAAGGATGTGCAGCAATTGAGTATCAACGGTGTGGATTTAATTGCAATCCCGTCTAAAAATGAACATGAAAATATTTGGGCCCATAACTTTGTCAATATAGCTCTGATTTGCACGTTCTTGGGTTCTACAGATGTCTACTCTGAATAAGCTTTCCAACGGTAGGTAAATTTAATCAATCCGACGGTCGGATTGAAAGTTATGGCCATTTGAAGATGAGTTGTCTTGAGAAAAATGGGATTAACTTCTAGAATTTGATTTGCAACAACTTTCAATTTTGAAAGGACATCAGATGTGGATGATTCAAACTCTTCTTCTTTTGTTCCAATCAGAATTGTACTCTTTGAATTATCCATCAATAATTTCAAATTTGCAACTACTGTGGACCCTGCCACGTGAGATATTTCATCTGCTTGAAGAGTGGGCCCTATGAGAAGTCTTCTACTGTAGTTAAGACTCTGACATGATGAGTGGACCCTTCATTTGATTAATTTGCATATGGCTTGTGTGTGGGGTCCACATGATGAATTCTTCAATTTACTTCAATTCATCAATGCAGGGCCCAGGATGACAATGTGTGCTTGAAAGTGGGTTCCGTGACCGAGGCCTGCAATTCTCATTTTCTGCACATTCCAATTCAACACATCAAATACTGAAGAGCCCATATTGAAGCGGGACCCATCCGGACAGAGTTATACTCCAACTGTGACTCTTCGGAGAAAATTTGCAAAACATTTTAAGTTAATACAGAAAATGTATGAAAAGTATGAAAATTCTGGTTCGTACATGAAAATGCATGAAATGATGAAATTATATGAATAATGATGTAATTCACCTAATTAAATCCATAATTCATCCTAAAATGATACGTAAATGTGCAAATTCATGAACTCAACACAGCATATCTACAGTTTCTATTCTTCTTTTTCCTTTTTTCCTCCTTATTCCTCTTCATCTGTTTCTTTTCTTGCTTTTCTCTGGCTGAGTTCAGTTGGACAGCATGAGTGCCAGCCTCTCGTGGCACCCACTTATATCAGCATGTGGCCTATTGGCCCCTTTATTGCAAGGTGTCCACTTAAGGCACACTCTCATGGGCCCACCTAGCATGTAGGCTGATTTTTTTTTTCTACCAGCGTGCATATCCAGAGAGATTTTTGGCCTATGAAAGTTTTCCGGTTGTCTTTCGCAATCTCCATTCACGTGCTTGCCCCTTTCTGAAGTTCTTCTTCTATCCTCTGCTTCTATCCATACACACATCTCTGTCACTTGCTCCTTGCTCTCTCCACATTTTGTTACACCCCTACCCGAACTAATCGCGATTAAGGCTAATTAATCGTGATTAATGCTAGTTAAGCATAGATAATTGAATTAACTAAGGTTAATGACCAAAGAGGGACAAATCAGTCTCTAATGACACATTAAGCCTAATGAAATGGATTAAAATGAGTTTAGACTCAAACAAGGTGAACTAAGGGCTTTTTCGTAAATACGGGTTTTCACGTATTTCGTCAAATACGGAAATTCTTGATGCCAACGTGTGTATCTCGAAGAGTACGTCAACTTTCATAATAAACGCGATTCCATTTGACATCAAATGGGCCAAGTGAGGAGTCATTTGACTCAAAATGAAAATAAAAGAAATGAGAGGGGGTTTTGTTGTGAAGACTCTTATATTAGAATCAAATGAGTGAAGTGGAGTTCATTTCTCCTTCATTTCCAAGCAACAAGCCCTAGAGCTCTCCATTTTCTCCCTTCCTCTTCCATTTTCTCTCCATTGAGTGTGAGGCTAGGAGTGATTGAAGTGGGTTTTGAGGAGTCCCTCTTCATCTTCATCTTCTCCATCAAGCAATCCACCATTGTTGAGGAGTATAGAGCTTGAGAACCATTCCTTTTGAACTACAAGTAAGTAAATGACCTTCCTTTGTGATTTCCCAAGTCCATTAGTGATTAAGTAGTGATTTTTAGCACCAATGACTCATGGGAGTTCATTTGGGTGTTTTTCTTGATTAGGGTTTGAAAAGGGGATTTTAATCTCAAGCCAAACAAAGACAAGAGAGGGTTTTTGAGTTAATAGCTTCCAAAGGCAAGTATAAACCTTGCTTGTAATTAGTGTTAACTATGATTGAAATGTATGGAATTTTTATGGGTTTTACGCATTTATATTGAGTTTTGGATTTGTTATGGGTGATTAATGAAGTAATTAAGGAATGATTAGGAGTATGATTATGAATGGATGTGAATGGATGACATATGAGGGGGAACAGGAGGTTCCATTGGTTTTACAGGTTGTGGAAAGGATTGGAGAAATGAGAGTAGAAGAAGGATCAGAAGTTCTGAAACTCGAGAAGTGAGTTTCTGGGTGCTGGCGGCTAGCCGCGAGGCTAACCGCCATGCTAACCGCCATAAATTCGTAAAATGGTCAGCCTCTGGAAAGCTGACCGCGAGCTGACCGCCGTTTCGCGGTTAGCCGAAATGGAAATTTCGGCTAGCCGCCAGGTAACCGCCAAGCTGACCGCGACTGAGTCAGGATTTGCATAGCTTCTGGAAAGCTAACCGAACTCGGTTCGGCTAGCCGCCAACTACACCGCGGCTAACCGCCAACTGGACCGCGGCTAACCGCCAGGATACTGTTAGGGCATTAACGGTGAGAAAATTTTGGATTTTCTGGTGAATTTTCCGGTGAATTTCGAGTTTTGGATTTTTACGAGAATTTGGAGTGTAACTCTTAAGTGTAAATGCGTTCCCGATTAGTTTTAAGACTAATCATCGGTTAATCAAATCATAAAGAATTCATGGTGTTTTAATGAGAAGAAAAAGGGGTTCCTTGGATGAACCATATAATTGGAAAGGCCTAAGCTCCATGGGTGTTAATTAAGGGGACTTGAAATGCACATACTTAAAATACAAATGTGATGTCCATCAAGAATAACACGTGCATTTGGAAACCAACGGTTACACCCGAATGGTTGTTTAGGATTGAAATAGGATTGGAATAGGATTAAGTAAAGCCATATGTGGTGGGTATTACTCTCATTGTGATCAATCTAATGAGATTGACATTATTGTCATTCATTTCTTTTGGTCATGAAAGGAATCATTGAACTGAATTGGATCCATAAGTGGATTTCTTACTGACTGTTATTGATCATTGAGTCTGGCTCTACCTAGCGATTGTATTAGAACTCCAAGTGAGTTCAATGAATAATGAATGACTAATCCTGTTGCAGCAGATGGTATTGGGGGTGTTCCGGAGCTCCGTGGTGATGCTAGTGTCCCTGGCCCGGACACTGGTAAGTCCCACTTATATATTATCCGATCATACCTTCGGGTAGTGATTGAAGCCTCCCTTTGAGGGGAGATGGTAAATGAATAAATCCCGATCATATCTTAGGATATTGATTGAAGCCTTCCTTTTAGGGAAGATGGTAATGAATTGAATGAAATACAATTTAAGAATGCTATGGTAGTTGCCAATTGGTACACGTATACTGATTGTCACTGTCTATTACTGTCATTATCTATTGTTGTCATTGTAGAATTGTCTAGATTACTCTAGCATTGAAATTGTCATTATTGCCATATGGATGTATTGATATACTTTATTGCAAGAATTGTTTATACATTGTTGAACCGTCGTGTTCATTAGTGTTATTGATGGCATTACAGGCCAGGTTGCCCCTGCCGCCATCGCAGCGCCCCCGGCGCCAGCGGAGGAGACCGCTCCGGTTCCTCCGGGAGGTCTGATGGAATGGAATCGGCGGGATACCATCTGATGTGGTATCCGAGTGCGATCGAGCTTTTGATAAATGTTTTGGGATAATGTTTTGAGAAAATGTTCATAGATTCATTTTGGAAATGTAATTAACATTTGTTAAATGTATATGGAAAACGATACATGTATAAGGACTTTCTTTTGATACATGTAAATGTTAAGTTATTATTGTCAAATATATATTGTTTCCGCAAAAGTTTTATATTTGGCAGGTTCTTGTGTTTGATATCCCTTGTGGATCTCGTTTTAACTTCGGTTAATTCGGGGTTTACGGGAGTAAGTATGGAGATCACGGCTCGGCTCGGGCCCGGGTCGTGACACATTTGATCTCATTCAAAGGTATGTGGTTTTTTTTCCGTTCTTTCCCTGTGTTTGATATCTTTTCTCAAGGTATGTGTGTTTTCTATTTTTTATAAAGTATAATGATGATACATTGAATGTGTTTTCTAAATTGCATTGAATGTGTTTGCAAAATTGCCTTCAGTTAAAAGATTTATAGTTGTAACCGCATATAATGTATTTTCTGAATTGGCAAGTGGGTTAGAAGAACATAAGATAAAATGAATGTCTCAGACTAAGAACCAGCATATACAAATTGCTTTCCAGTATTGGGCAACTGGGTGATAACAACCTTCTGGTTATAAGGGAGCAGTAGTTTTAGTTGAAAGAAATTGATAGAGTCATTTAATGATACAGGCCTCATCTACATCTCCATGTTAGATAGTTCACTTTTCCCCCATTTCAAAAGCATTTCATAAAGGCAGATCTGTTCAGGTATATGGGTGAAATATTAATGAATAAAACCAAAAAAAAAAAAAAAAACCACATGCACTCACATGCACGTTCTACATTGCTAGGTACATTCCAATTTATACATATAATAACTCAAATTCAATTCAAATTGTTATATCTTTAATCTCACTCCTCATTTCTCTTAGCAACTCACTCTTATATATCAATAAACGGCCCTCTCCTTAGCTTTCCTCTCATCTCTTCTAATTATACCTACTATAATTCTCAATTACAGCCCTATTAAATGTCATCGTATATATAAACAAGAACATGGTACCAAAATTCTGGCATCTGTAGTGGTTTTTTTTTTTTTTTTTTTTCATATACTGTTAGCATTTTAAACTCTTTTGCTGAAATAACGTTTTAAAAATGGGATCAAGGTAATACAGGCAACGTTTCGATTGACCTTTGTATTGGTATGTTTGTCTATAATACTGTCGTTTAGTATTCTTATAACTGTGGTTATACAAATGTACCTGCTCTATCTCTACTAATAAAAAAATTACAATACTTTTCCTCTCAGTGGAAACAAAGCTACGAGCAAATGAAACCAGGGTAACATGGATGCTCTATCAAAAGTAGGGTCCCTGTCTCACTCTAATTTTGTTTTGATTTCAGTCAATGTCATTGATTGAAATGTTCATATTCTGAGGTTTTTTTTATTAACCGTGGGTATTAATTTGATTTGGAGTCCTCTCATGAATGCCTCTCTTTTCTCAACGACAAAAGGAAAATTATATAGAAATGCATTTTCTTTTTCCTCTCTCTTCTATGAACCATTTATTTGTTTATGATATTGTAATGTTTCTCTTTATTTGTAAAAAGTGCTTATCATGTGTTTATTTATATTCCTCTGTTAAAGAAGCTAGAAAAGTAAACTTCTATTTTTTAATATGGGCATAGATATCTGTAAAGAGTGCTTACCGTGTGTTTTATTTTTTTATATTACTCTATTAAAGAAGTTAGAAAAAATGGTATGTACAATCTAAAATATTAGTTGAAGTAAAATGTGTTTTAAGTTGTTTGTTGTCCATGAAATTAACCCTTGCGTGTGTTTGGTAGCCTTACCAAATACTAATTCATCTCATTCTGATTATTTGGTTGTTTGCACTGTAGAACCACTCCAATATCATAATAGTAGCAGCTCTGTCACCATGTGTAACATAGAGAGTTCCAAAGCAAACTTTAGTTAAATAGCATTTTAAGAAGGCCACTGGAAGCAATAGAAGTCACTCTGCTTCGATTATGAAATATTGAATAAACTTTTGCTTCACACCATCAACAACTGACCATGCTATTACGCATAGTGAAAATGAAAATGCTCCTCGATTTATCTTTTTTTTTTTTCCCATAGATATATCACTTTTTTATCCCTTTATGAGCAATGTTTTGGTTATGGAAGAGAATGTTAGTTATTGTATCCACATTCCACACTCAAATACACAACTATTCTGCAGTAACAGTTGATATGCAAAATAACTAATTATTAAGTGATTTTTTTTTGTATGTGATGTGTTCATCTCTTGCCCATCCAAAATGGTTTTTTGAGATGCAATTAATCTGTGTTTACCTTTTATGATCGGAAACACCTTCCTCAAGCACCTACGCTACTGAATGTGGAGGCAATAACTAAAAAACAATACACTATACCTATGCCTCAAATCTAATTACTTTGGACTTCTATATCTGATAATATTGTTGTTTGCTTATTTCTATATCTAATTCTTGGCTTAAGTGGAGCTATACTGATCTAAGTATATAAGACTATATGCAAGGGTACCCCAAGTTCTTGACTATTGGTGCTTGACTAATGTTACACCCCAACCCGAACTAATCGTGATTAAGACTAATTAAGTGAGATTAATGCTAATTAAGCATGGATAATTTGGTTAATCAGGGTTAATGACCAAAGAGAGACAAATCAGTCTAAAATGATGCATTAAGCATAATGAAATGAAATTGAATTGATTAAAATGAGTTTAGACTCAAACAAGATAGGTTAAGGACTTTTTCGTAAATACGAGTTTTCATGTATTTCGTCAAATACGGAAATTCTTGATACCAACGTGTGTATCTCGATGAGTACGTCAACTTTCATAATAAACACGATTCCATTTGACCTCAAATGGGCCAAGTGGAGCCTCATTTGACTCAAAATGAAAATAGGTTAAATGAGAGGGGGCGTTAGTATTAAAGTGCCTTATATTAGAATGAAATGAATGAAATGGTTCATTCTTCATTCACTTCAAGAGCAAACCCCAGGCAACTTCTCCTTTTCTCTTCCATTCCTCTTCATTGAACGTGAGATTAGGAGTGATTGAAGTGGTTTTTGAGGAGCTCATCTTCATTATCATCATCTCTCCCAAGCCAATCCTCCATTGTTGAAGTGTGGAGCTTGAGAGAGATTTCAAAAACCCCTTTCCTTTGAGCTACAAGTAAGTAATGGGTCTTCCTTTAGAATTTCCAAGTTCTATTAGTAGTTGTGTAGTGATTTCTAGTACAAATGACTCATGCCAGTTCATTTGTATGTTTTTATGGATTAGGGTTTGAAATTGGGAATTTGGGTCTCAAGCCAAGCTAAGAAAAAAAAAGAGGGCTTTGAATTCATTGGCTTCAAGAGAGGCAAGTATAAGCATTTTTGTGATTAGTGTTGATTGTTATAGAAGCTCATGGAATTTCCTTGTGTTTTATGCATTCTCCATTGAGTTTTGGGAGTTATTATGGGCTTAATGATATGTTTAATGGATGATTAGAGATGTTATTGTAATTGAATGATGAATGAATGATATATGAGGAGGGAACAAGAGGTTCCAAATCTCTTATGCAGGTTGTGGAAGTTAATGGAGAAAGGAAGTAGAAGAAGGAAGAAAGTATCAGAATTTCGGATGGAATTCTGAAGGGTTCGCTCAAGCGAACAGTACGTCCGGTTGAGCGAACGAGGTTCTGTTTCTACTGATAAAAGTTCTGAGGAGTTCGTTCGAGCGAACATTAAGTGCGCTTAAGCGAACATAGTTCTGTTTGGGTCCGCTCGAGTGAACAGTGGGTCCGCTCGAGCGAACAACGTTCTGTCTTGGTCCGCTCGAGCGAACAGTAACTCACTCGAGCGAACCTGATACTGGCCCAACGATAAAAGTTAGTGAAAATTTGGGTTTTGGGTTTTGGATTTTTACGAGAATTTGGAATACTCCTAATGAGTATAAATACTTCCCCGATTAGTTTTAAGACTAATCATGGATTAAATTAGATTATTGAGAATTAGTAATATTTAAAAAGGGTTCCTTGAACGAACCATAATCGATAATTGCCTAAGCTCCATGGGTGATAATTAGTGGGTCTATTAATGCACCTATTAAATGTATAAATGTGATGTCCATCAAGAATAACATGTGCATTTGGAAACCAATGGTTACACCCGAATGGTTGATTAGGATTGAGTAAAACCATGTATGGTTAATAATACTCTCATAATATCATTGTGATCCAATCTAAGGAGATAAGTATTATTGTTATTCATTTCCTTTGTTATGAAAGGAATTATTGAGTTGAATTGGATCCATAAATGGATTTCTTACTGAAGGTTATTGACCCTTGAGTCTGGCACTACCTAGCTATTGTATTAGAGCTCTAAATGAGTTCAATGAATAATGAATGACTAATCCTGCTGCAGCAGATGGATATTGGGGTATTCCGGAGCTCCGTGGTGATGCTAGTTGTCCCTGGCCCGGACACTAGTAAGTCCCACCAAATTCCGATCGTATCTTCAGATATTGATTGATGCCTTCCATTGGAAGATGAATCCTCCCTTTGAGGGGAGATGGTAAATAAATAATCCTTCCTTTGAGGGAGGATGGTAATGGAATGAAATACAATGCAATGAATGCTATGGTAGTGGCCATTTTATATGTTTACTAGTTCACATTGTGTCTCTTATTGTTATTGTAGAATTGTCTAGATTTCTCTAGCATTGAAACTGTTTTAATATGCTATTGCAAGAATTGTTTATACATTGTTGAACCGTCGTATTCATTAGTGTTATTGATGGCATTACAGGCCCGATTACCCTTGCCGGTGCAACAGCGCCCCCGGCGGCAGCGGAGGAGACCGCTCCGGTTCCTCCAGGAGGACTGATTGAGTGGATCAGGCGGGATACCATATGAATTGAGTATCCGAGTGCGAAAATGGAAATTGAAATGTTTTGGGAAAATATTTTGAGGAACTGTTTATAAATTCACTTTGGAATGTAATTAATTGGTTATCTGCATAGTGTTTTGAATATGCAGTGTTAATCAATGTATATTGAAAATGATACATGTATAAGAACTTTATTTTGTATACATGTAAATTGTAAGTTAATATTGTCAAATATGAATGTATTCGCAAAAGTTTTGTATTTGACAGGTGTATTGAGTATGATATTCCTTATGGATTCCGTTTTAACTTCGGTTAATTCGGGGTTTACGGGAGTAAGTATGGGATCACGGCTCGGAATTACCGGATCTCGGGCCCGGGTCGTGACAACTAATAAAAAATACACACTATTTATGCCTCAAATCTAATTACTTTGTACCACTATATCTGATGGAATTGTTGTTTGCCTATTTCTTAAGGGCTTTCTTCACTTAAGTGGAGCTATACTGATCCAAGTGTCGCGACCTCGGACTGGGTCAGCGCACAAAGGGCGCACCTAATCTGGGATCGGGCGACGATGATGCTAATTGTATTGCATTTATTTATTTCTTTGGCTATTACGTACATGGATCAAGGAAGAATACAACAGCCGTGCACATGATTTCCCACAGGTTTCTGTGGCGAGGATATCACACACACACACAATATAGTCACAATCAGGATGCGGAAGTGTGTAGCAAACCAAGTTTGTAAATTCATTCCATAATTACAAGACTGATACCACAAGTATATAAATCATGATGTCAGAGTGAGTAATGATCATAAAGCATTCTCAAGTGTAAGGTTAATGTTTATACAAAAGATCAGTTAATTAATCACTCCCCAAGAATAAAGGCCAACAAAGGCCAGTACAACCAAAAGAATCCCAAAATGTGTCGGTCAATATCCCAAAAGATGTTCGCAACTCAAGGCTTGACCGAATGTCTAAACAACATCGTTAGCTTGCTATTCTCCTACACGTTGCGGCTCTCCACCACCTCCTTCGGCTCCTGCTTGGGGACAGAGATCTGGACTTGAGTACCAAAAGAATGGGTCAGGCATGACGGTCTGGCGGGTGGGTGAAAATAAATAGACAATATAATAATTCAAAAGTTACCTTGGGAAAACAATTAAAACCTGCTTGAACAATAATTTTCATGAAATAAGATGCATCATTTATCTGAAAACACATGTGCAATATAAAACATGTAAAGGTACCAATGAACAAGGAATTGGCAAGATGGCAACCGCACAAAGCTAAATCCTCCATCACTAATGTGATGAAAGCACATTTGGGGCGTTGGTCTCAGACACGCGAAGTAACAAGAGCAAATGAAGTATATATATATATATATATATATTCATACATATATATAGCTAGAAAAGACCACGGCCGCGGAATCTGGTAGCGGGGCAGGACAGGACCTAGACTGCATCTGCAGGAGCAAGAGGGGGACCCCCAACTCGGAGTATTAAGCCGACAAGGTTGTCCAAGCTTAATAGTGCTAACACAAGGTCATATGAATAAATCAGTACATAGTGCTCATAGGCACATATTTCACATTAATATTTGGTCATGCATCTACGGGGCTAGCAGAGCACATCAAGTGCATGTATCAATAGTTTTAAGGCAAAACTAGGAGTGACACATGAAAACAAGCAAGAACATATGTAATTCAAGTAAAAGAGAACACAAATGGATTTCCATAAAAGTCCGGACCATATATTGAGGCTTCAAGATTTAAATCAATGTGTATAGGACCCTCGTACGTCAAGTATTGTTTTAGCTTGGCACTCTTGAAGATCGAAGACATTCCAAGCTCCCTAAACACATTGACAAGTCTAAAGATCTTCAATAAATCTCTGTGATGGGGTTTCTTTCTCAATCAAACTCCATACATTCCTTCCTCGGACTCACCATTTCATTGGGGCTCCAAACAAACCTCCTTAGAACCTTAAAACAATCTTTTTCATGTTTTCAGGGTAGACCTAGGCCAGCAGTGCAGTTGGCTCGAGCAGCCCGAAGTTCGCTCGAGCTAATGGCTTTCTGGGAGGGGTTCGCTCTAGCGAACTTAGGCCCAGTCAGGTTGGCTCGAGCGAACCTAAAGGTTGGCTCGAGCCAACCAGTCTCTGGATGGGGTTTGCTTGAGCCAAAATTCGCTCGAGCGAACTCCGCCAGAAATCAGTTTCTATGCAGTTTCGAGCCCCTTCTTCCTTTCTCTTGCAAACCCCTTTGAGTCTCAACTCTTCCACATATAAGAGGGACTCCAAACCTTCCCAAATCCACACTTATCCATCCATCAAACACTCTAAAAAAATACATCAAATCATTCCCTTTTCATCCACATTCATCATAAGAGAAAACCCATCATATATGAAATCCAAAATAACACTTAAGGCAAGATTTAACCAAAACAAAATGTATACATTTCTAAGAGATTAACAAGAGGGAAAAGACTCATCAATATGCATATTCCGAAATCCCATATAAACCATAGCAAGAAGCAAGTATCAAGCTACCAAAACCATTAATGAAAATCAAGCTTTTATCACAAAACATGCCAATATTATAAAACAATCCATTCATCCACTTGCCTTGGCCTCCAAACTAGCTAAGCAAGCTCCCAAAACACTCTCAAAGCCAAACCGAAAAGTACACCCAAAAACCCCCAAAATAAACCCATTTAAAACCCTAAATGGCCAAAACAAAGAACAAGAAAGAGAGAGCTTCCAATAAGATGGAAGAAGACTCTCTAGGGTTAGGAAAATACACATTTAGAAGAATGAGGTTGATTGCTTACTTGTAAGGTCTTCAAAAGGACAAAGCTAGCTCAAAGAGAATCCTAGGATGAGTAGTTGCCGCTACAAATGGTACCAATGGAGAGCCTTCAAGATAAGGAAGAAGATGATGGAGCCTCATTCATCATTTGGACAAGGTTGGAAGGGATTGGAGATGGAGAAACAAGAAGAAGAAGGAAGAAACCCTAGAATGGTTACAGCCAAATCCTCCCACACGTTTTGGAGCAAGAAGAACGGGAAAATGAAGATGTGTTCACTATATATATATATATATATATCTAGGATGTGAAGATGGGCCCCACTACTGATAATACTTGCCGGGCTAAGAACATGGCTTTCCGGGCCTCGGATGAGTTCGACGAAGAAAGGAAAATTGTTCATCATAAAATCTAATTTCCGAAAAGTATATATTTCAAGGGTTTTGGAGATATTAAAATTTGTGTCCAGATTTTGTGTAAAAAGACTGTTTTGCCCTCAAAGTTGGAAAAATTGGATTCAGGGCCTCGAACGGGAACGGAGTCAACATGAAAGTTGTAAAGGTTAACGAGATAAATCAAACGGAGTTAAAGCACAAATTTTCGAAATTGCAGATAATCTTCCACACTTGCGCAAAGTCACCCAGAGACCCTCAAAGAGTCTCATTAAATCAAAAATGCTCTCAAAACTTTCCAAAGCCATATAAAAGCTATTCTAATCCCAAACCTAAAAAAAATCTATTAATCTCATTTATAGCTAACACACGTATTACATAGTGCTAATCGTGGTCACTTGAGTTGGGGTCTTACACTAAGTATATAAGACTACATACAAGGGTAAGAGCTATCCCGATCCAAGTATATAAGACTATATACAAGGGTAACCTGAGTTTTTTTTTTTTTTTTTTTTTATTTATTTTTTATGCTGCCACTCATTCCAAAACATTCTTGAAAACAAATTAACCCAAGGCAGAAATTTCTGTACTTGTTTCTCTTGTATGTCATTATTGTTGCATACAATAAAACATAATAGGAAAAGAAAAAAAATTGTCCTACATGCAAGTTAGGGACATATTTATGAATTTTGCAAGAATAATCACTAAAAGTAACAATGGCTAATGTGATTTTCATCATCATTGTGACTAATAACAGCAAAACCTCTTCATCCAAAAAAGCAAAGCGTCATTGCATCAGTTACTGAGGAGAAACTCCTGTTTTTTAATATGGATATAGATTATTTGTGATGTTAGTTTACTTTTATGGGATAGTTACCTTCCATTTATTTTGGCATCTGTTGGAGCATATGTATGTTTTCTTGGTATATTGACAATATTTATGCTCCTTTTATTGTTAAATCTTATGGTATTTTTTAATAGAGTAGTTGGCCTCTGTTTATTTGTTACACCCCGACCCGAACTAATCATTAAGACTAATTAAGAGAGATTAATATTAATTAAGCATGAATAATTAGGTTAATCAAGGTTGATGACCAAAGAGAGACAAATCAGTCTCAAATGATACATTAAGCATAATGGAATGGGTTTGAGTGAAATTGAATTGATTAAGATGAGTTTAGACTCAAACAAGATAGGTTAAGGACCTTTTCGTAAATATGGGTTTTCACGTATTTCGTCAAATATGGAAATTCTTGATACCAACTTGTGTATCTCGATGAGTACGTTAACTTTCATAATAAACACGACTCCATTTGACCTCAAATGGACCAAGTGAGGCCTCAATTGACTCAAAATGTAAATAGATTAAATGAGAGGGGGTTTTAGTGTAAGAGGGCCTTATATTAGAATGAAATGAATGAAATGAGTTCATTCTTCATTCACTTCAAGAGAAAACCCTAGGCAACTTCTCTCTTTCTCTTCCATTCCTCTTCATTGATAGTGAGATTAAGGGAGATTCAAGGGACTTTTAAGGAGTTATCTTCATCTTCATCATCTTCCCCAAGCCATCCTCCATTGTTGAAGTGTGGAGCTTGAGAGAGATTTCAAGAACCCCTTTCCTTTGAGCTACAAGTAAGTAATGAGTCTTCCTTTAGAATTTCCAAGTTATAATGAATGGTTAGGCATAATTACTAGCATAGATAGCTTATGGTTGTGTATTTGGATGTTTTTATGGATTAGGGTTTAAAAGGAAGACATTTGTGTTAAACCAATCTAAGGCAAAGAGGGCTCTTTGTTAAATAGCTTCAAGAAAGGCAAGTGTAAACACCTCTTGTGATTAGTGTTAATCATTTGTAATTATTCATAGTATTTCCATGGATTTTATGCATTTTACATTGAGTTTTGGATTCATTATGGATGTTTAATGAAGTGATTAAGGAATGATTAGAAGTGCTATTATGAATGAATGTGAATGGATGATGTATGAGGGCGGGGGGGGGGGGGGGGGGGGGGGGGGGGCGTAGGTTCCAATGATCTTGTGCAGGTTAGGAAGTGTAATGGAGAAGGAAGTAGAAGAAGAGAGAGTGTATCAAAATTTTCGGATGAAATTCTGAAGGATTCACTTGAGCGAACAGTAGGTCCACTCGAGCGAACGAGGTTTTGTTTGGACAGATTGAAGTTCTGAAGAGTTCGCTCGAGCGAACATAGTTCTATTTGGGTCTGCTCGAGCGAACAGTGGGTCCACTCGAGCGAACAACATGCTGTCTTGGTCCGCTCGAGCGAACAGTATTTCGCTCGAGCGAACCTGATACTGGCCCAGCGATGATAGTTAGTGAAAAATTTGGGTTTTGGGTTTTAGATTTTTACGAGAATTTGGGGTACGTCTCGTGAGTATAAACGCTTCATCGATTAGTTTCAAGACTAATCATGGATGAGATTAAGCTATTGAGAATTAATGGTGTTTGAAAAGGGTTCCTTGAATGAACCATATTAATCAATAATTGCCTAAGCTCCATGGGTGATAATTACGGGGACTAGTAATGCACATATTAAATGTACAAATGTGATGTCTATCGTGAATAACACGTGCATTTGGAAACCAATGGTTACACCCGAATGGTTGATTAGGATTGAGATATGATTGAGTAAAACCATGTGTGGTTAATAATACTCTCATTGTGTCATTGTGATTCAATCTGAGGAGATTGATATTATTGTTATCCCCTTCCTTTGTCATGAAAGGAATTGTTGAATGGAATTGAATCCATAAAAGGATTACTTATTGAAAGTTATTGACCCTTGAATCTGGCACTACCTAGCTATTGCATTAGAGCTCTAAATGAGTTCAACGAATTAATGAATGACTAATCTTGCTGCAGCAGATAAATATTGGGGTGTTCCGGAGCTCCGTGGTGATGCTAGTCGTCCCTGGCCCGGACATTAGTAAGTCCTACCAAATTTCGATCGTATCTTCTGATATTGATTGATTCCTTCCATTGGAAGATGAATCCTCCATTTGAGGGGAGATGGTAAATAAATGAATCATTCCTTTGAGGGAAGATGGTAATGAAATGAAATACAATGCAATGAATGCTATGGTAGTGGCCATTTTGTACATGTTTGCTAGTTCACATTGTGTCCCCTATTATCATTGTAGAAATTGTCTAAATTTCTCCAGAATTGAAATTGTTATTAATGCAATTATGAATCTGTTAATATGCTATTACAAGAATTGTTTATACATTGTTGAACTGTCTTGTTCATTAGTATTATTGATGGCATTACAGGCCCGGTTGCCCCTGCCGGTGCAGCAGCGCCCCTGGCGCCAGCGGAGGAGACCGCTTCGGTTCCTCCAGGAGGAATGATTGAGTGGAACAGGCGGGATACCACATGAAATGTGTATCCGAGTGCGAAATGAAATTGAAACGTTTTGAGAAATATTTTGAGGAACTGTTTATAAATTCATTTTGGAATGTAATTAATTGACATCTGCATAATGTTTTGAAATGCAGTGTTGCTCAATGTATGTTGGAAATGATACATGTATAATAACTTTATTTTGTATACATGTAAATTGTAAGTTGATATTGTCAAATATGAATGTTTCCGCAAAAAAGTTTTGTATTTGACAGGTATATTGAGAATGATATCCCTTCTGGATTCCGTTTTAACTTCGGTTAATTTGGGGTTTACGGGAGTAAATATGATGATCACGCTCAGGGTTATCGGATCTTGGGCCCGTGTCGTGACATTACCTGTATAATTTTATTATGTGTCTACCTGTATGAAAAAGGATTTCTTATATACTTTTAATGTTATCTTTACTCACTAAATTATCACTTTCTAATACAAGACTTATATTACATTTTTAATTATAAACTTTTGTGAACTTACTTGATTTATTTGTACTGCATAATATTCTGGTCTTTCCTAGATTCCCTTCTTATTTCAGTAACCCATTGCAATCGGAATCCTAAACCTATATCACATTAGACAAGCGAATAGCAACTAATCATCTTGACAGAGAAATTCTGGTATATCCGAATTTCCTCTTCAATGAACAACAATCAAACAAATAATTTGTATTTTAAACCAACACATACTTACTTTATAATGAGTATATTTTAAGATTTAACTTTTTTTCTACTTTTTTTTTTAAATTAACCCTTTTGCTTCATTCTTTTTTTTTTCTTTTTTTTTTTTTGCAGTTTATTCTAAACAATACTGCTCATCTGATCGGATACCCGTCTGTTTCTGGTTTGTTGATATATGTACCATTTGAAGTGTTAAATTTCAAATATTATTTAATCCTCTTTTTTCATATAATAATGTTCTCTGAAATTATTATCTTATGCATATCCTTTTTTTTAATCTTTCTAATGTAAAAGTAATCTTGCTACAGTCACTTTTCTTTATTTATTAAAGTTTTATTTAATGAGATATTATATCTAACTTACACATTTATTGACTATATATGAACAAGTGAACTATATTCAATATCTGGAGGATGGAAAATCAGATTGAAAAAGAAAAGATCCACATACAAGGTTATTATCTTCTTTGAAAGACAAAAACTGCATAAATATTTGTATTTGGCTCAACTATAGTATTAAAGTTATAAAGTCACTTAGTTGTCCTCTAATATAGAAGACAAGGCTGAAAAGCGCCATCAAAAGCAACGTGATTCATACACAAAGTTATCTCTAAAGCAAAAACGAAATATTAGCATGAGAAAAAAAGAAGCAAGGAGAAAAGTACAACAAAGTCAAGCATTAGAACCTTCTTCAAAGAGCAAAATATCTGCTTCAAAAATTGCATATCCCACAGAAACATCAAATTTAGGTTTGCTCCAAATTTTATACTACCTTTATCTTTATAATTGTAATCAATAATGCCATTTGTAATTACTAATTATAATGTTTGAACGACTTTAAAACATGCACAACTTCAAAATCGACTAAAAAAAAGACAATGGTACACCTCATTGCCCAAAGAAAAAAAAGATGCACTTCTACGAAAAAAGGAAGCTTATGCAAAAAAAGAGTTACTCAAAGGAATGTCTTCTTCAAATGTTACTTCATCATTAAATACAGGTCAACAAATAGGTATGTAATTTGATATTCTAATACGTAATATTTAATATCTTTGACAAATATAATATAGATATATAATAAATATATTTCTAATTATGAAATATCTATCTTCTGCAACAAACAGAAACTACTGGCATACTACTGGCTAGCACTTTCAATGATACTCCAAGAAATATTAGAGCACAGATGGAAAAAAGAATATACCATACGTATGAGATTTGTAAGTTATATATTAAAAGTATAATAAATCCTTTCCTCTGATTACATAAAAATTTATTTTACAAAATTCTTAAAAGTACATACATCTTCCACCAGGGTCAACATCTAGACAGCCTAATGAATTCAATCAAGATGATTCTTCAAGTGTTTATCAAGAAGAAAACTGGTAGATTAAACTATAGAGAAAAGGTAGATATATTTATATAAAATGGTAGCTTAGGTTTTTTAAAAGAGTTGAAATATACTAATAAAAATTTTAAATGCAGCTACATATGGTTATGAAATAAGCATTCCTTTGCAACCATCAGTATTAGAACAAAAGCCAAAAGCCAGACTGTAGTTACTTTGGAGCAAGGAAATTTGCGTATGAACCAAAAGGCTTCTGTTGTTCTAAAGGTCAAGTATTGGTGGCTTCGAATCCTATTCCTGATGAGCTCCTTACTCTATTCATATCAAATAGTGAAGAGGCATCTCATTTCAAAACATATGTTAGAATATATAACAATACATTTGATTTCACCTCCTTTGGTGTCAAATGTGAAAAGGAGCTGTGTAAGAGGAACAAAGGTATTAACACTTTTAAAAGTTCAAGGTCAAGTTTATCATTACATCAATGATTTGTTTCCTCTTGATGGTCATCCATCATATCTACAATTATATTTCTATGATACTGATCATGAAGTGGAGAATATGATATATCAGTCACCAAAGCTTAGGCCTAATGTTGTTCAAAAGTTAATGGATATATTGACCATCAATCCTTACTTTAGATTTTTTCGATCTTTAAGAGATTTCTCTATTGGTGATGATACAAGAATATTCATAAAAGTGATCCTCAATCTAATCAAAGGGTATACAATGCACCTTCAACATCACAATTTGTAGGAATCTGGATAGAAAATTTAGGTGCCAACCAGTCAGCCGAACCCGAAATCATAGTCTACAATCATTCTTGAAGCAGTCACAGAATAAAACATTATTTTGGTTGCTATGTTCCACTTGAGTATTCACTACTATTTCCTTATGGAGATTCAAGTTGGCACGGAGGTATCAAACGAGTACAAGGAAATGAGCTAAACCATCGAGATATACTCTCAATTGATGATTTCTTGAAGATAGAAACACAAGGTATACCTTAGCTTCATATAGGCTATTATAAAATGAAATTAAACACAAACAACTAATAATTTCTTTTTTTTTTTCCTTGTATAGCTTCAGAGAAAAAAAGTTTCAAAAAAGAACATATATCATGTCGACAGTATTACTGCTATAAATTGCAAACTCAACCATCTGAAACCTCACTATTCTTTTACAACAATATGTTGTTGACATGTATATAAATATTGAAACATCTCGGTTATATTATTTTCAACATGAACAGCATTCAATCAGAGCAGATTAATATCAAGGAATAATGGACAGTATTAGCACCGGTGAAACTTCTGCAAAAAAATTGGAAAGAGAATTGTATTGTCACCATCATTTATTGGAGGTCCAAGAAATATGCGTTGTCGATACCTTGATGCAATGACATTAGTTCAAAAGTTCGGCAAACCAGATATCTTCCTGACTGTCACTTGTAATCCTATTTGGTAAAAAATAAAATATCAACTTGGTCATGGTTGTCGCGACCCCGGACCAGGTCACCAAGCGAGCGGGCCTAATCCGGGATCGGGACGCTAATGGATGGGATTGATTGATGATGAACATTTCATACCATGAATTTATTGTAACCAAAACATACATGAGTCGATAAAAGATGCCACTCGTATACGCGATTTCCCACAAGTATCCGCGGTGAGGATATCACAACAACATGAATATTTCTTTTAAGTGCGGAAGCGTGTAGCAAATATAATTCATACTTTCAAATCCAAAATACCAAGACTGATAATACATTTATGTAACAGAATATCAGAGTGAGCAATGATCATTAGCTATACTCAAGAGTAAATTAAAGTTTACATCAAGATCATTTAATTACATTTCACAAAAATAGAGGCCAACAAAGGCCAATATAATCAAATTATCAAATTCCCAAAAGAATGGTTAGTCCCAACCCAAAATGTTATGCAACTCAGGCAACCGAATGTCTAAACGACATCATCGGCATGCCACTCTACTAAATGCCGCGGTTCTCCGACCGCCTCCTTAAGCTCCTCCTCGGGGAAACCAACAACGGGACATGAGTACCAAAGCAAAGGGGTTAAACACAACGGTTTGGCAGGTGGGTGAAAAGATATAACAATAATTTTCATAAAACGAAAGAATCATTTATTGAAAAATAATATACAGTATAAAACATGTAAGGTATCCAAAGGAATCGGGAAACAAGCAAAATGGCAACCACACAGAGTTAAGTCCTCTATTACCGAAGTGACATGAGCATATCGGGATGTTGACCTCAGTCACCGAATTGAGGAGGTGCAACATAAGTTAGATATACATATACATAATAATAATGCTGGACATGACCACGATAGCGAACCGGGCATCGGGAACCACAGTAGCAATTTGCGGCATCGGGATAAGACCACGGTAATAACCGAGTAGCGGGATCCAAACTGCAGCTGGAGGGACGAGAGGGGGATCTCCAAGTCGGTGGATCAAACCGGTAAGGAAATCGAAGCTTAGTGGTGCCGACTCATAGGTCAAATGACAAATCAAGACATGTATAAAACATATCAAGTGCACGTATGTAAATGGGCGGGACGGGAGTGCTCAAGGCACAATTTTCCTTTCAATTCGGGGAATGTATAAACGTGCTAGCAAAATGCTAAATTACAATTTCAATGCCTTCGGGAATGATAGATCATAATTCATGAATTTTTGGGAATATATGTAACAATTTGGGATATCCGGAAACACAATTGATCTTTTGAAATTACGGGACAAGTATCGGGATTCAAAACTAGTTCGAGGTAAATAGGGGTCCCGTATGTCAATTTAAGTATACCTTTGGCACTCTGAGTTTTGAAGGCATTTCGGGTTCCTAATACACCTTAGGTTTTTTTTAAGGCTTCAAATGAATCATCATGATATGGTTTCTTTCTCAAACGGGCTCCATACATATCTCCAGGTGAACAGTCCCCATCATTCTCTAAAAGGGTGCACAAATGATTGGGACAGAACCCTTTTCATTTCTCTTCATTGCCAAGTTTCTGGGTAATTTCGGTCACTTGGCGGTTAGCCGCAGATGGGTTCGGGCGGTTAGCCGCTGGCTAACCGCGAGACTAACCGCAGATTCACCAGGTGGCTGTTGGAAATGTAACCGAAATGGGTTCGGTTAGCTGGCGGTTAGCCGCCTATGAGTTTGGCGGTTAGCTGCTGGCTAACCGTGAGGCTGACCGCACCTTCTGGAAGAAATGATGCTCTCTAAAAATGTAACCGCAACAGTTCGGTTAGCTGGCGATTAACCGCCGGTCACCAGGCGGCTAGCCGACAGGTGACCGCTAGCTGACCGTCAGGTGCGAACAAACCCTTCTGTATTCAGATTTGAGACCATTTCTCCCTTAAACCATTTCCCTTCATTCCCATTCATCTTCCTATAATAAAATTGTTGACACCAAAAATGTCACTATGTCCCTTCAACACCAAAAGCTACATGGAGCCACATCCTGCCATAAATAGGAAGGCGCCACTTCAAGCACCAGATCTTGTCAGAATCAAACAAAAACTGCAAGATCCTTCAAAGCAACCAAAAGAGGGGTACACATGGAGTTTCAGGCCATTTCGACGTCATTTGGCCTAACTTCACTCCTCCGACAGCCAGACAGGAGCTCTCGGCAGCGACAGTGTCGAAGACTTCAAAACTTCGATCAGAGCCTACGGATGGTCTCA
>QPKB01000010.1:16620121-16694378 GCA_003546025.1 Camphora micrantha
AAATTTCTCTCCATAGAGGTAATGTCTCCACATTTTCAATGCAAACATGACCGTTGCTAACTCAAGATCATGGGTGACATAGTTCTTCTCATGATCTTTCAACTGCCGGGATCCATAGGCTATGACTTTTCCATCTTGCATCAACACACATCCAAGTCCAACATTCGATGCATCGGTAAAAATAGTAAAACCGCCGCTTCCGGATGGCAAAGTAAGGACTGGTGCTATAGTCAATCTCTTCTTTAGCTCTTGGAAACTATCTTCACACTTATCTGACCACACATAAGATTAAATTTTTCCTTGTCAACTTCGTCAAAGGTGATGCAATCGACGAAAATCCCTGTACAAATCTCTGGTAGTAGTCTGTTAATCCTAGAAAACTTCTGATTTCTGCACATTCTTCGGTCTTTCCCATTTTACTACTGCCTCAATCTTGGGCCAATCTACTGACAATCCTTCCTTGGAAATGATGTGCCCTAAAAATGCTACTTGCTCTAGCCAAAATTCACACTTACTGAGTTTTGCATACAACTGGTTCTCTCTCAGAAGCTGCAATGCTACTCTCAAGTGCTCTTCATGTTCTTCTTTGGTCTTAAAGTATACCAAAATATCATCAATGAATACCACTACAAATTGGTCCAGGTACTCTGCAAATATCTTGTTCATCAATGCCATGAACACTACTGGTGCATTAGTCAATCCAAATGGCATCACTAGAAACTCATAGTGTCCATATCTTGTTCGGAAAGCTGTATTTAGTACATCTGACTCTCTGACTCTCAGCTAATGGTAACCGGATCTCAAATCAATCTTCGAAAAATATGAAGCACCTTGTAACTGATCAAACAGTTCATCTATTCTTGGTAAAGGATACTTATTCTTGAAGGTCACTTGGTTCAATCTCCGGTAATCAATGAACATTCTCAGTGAACCATCTTTCTTCTTAACGAACAATACTGGAGCTCCCCATGGCGAAATACTAGGTCTTACAAAACCTTTGTCCAACAATTCTTGCAATTGTGTTTTCAATTCTCCTAATTCCGCTAGAGCCATTCTATATGGTGCAATAGAGATCGGAGTGGTCCCTAGTAATAGCTCAATAGTTAAGTCTATCTCTCTAATGGGTGGCAAACCTGGAATCTTCTTCGGAAAAACATCCGGGAATTCCCAAACAATTGGGATCTCTTCCACCCCTTGGGACCATTTATCCTCCGTGATAAACGTCGAAAAATGTTATGCAACTCGGGCAACCGAATGTCTAAACAACATCATCGGCGTTCCACTCTACTAAACGCTGCGGTTCTCCGACCGCCTCCTCGAGCTCCTCCTCGGGGAAACCAACAACGAGACCTGAGTACTAAAGCAAAGGGGTCAAACACAATGGTTTGGCAGGTGGGTGAAAAGATATAACAATAATTTTCATTAAATGAAAGAATCATTTATTGGAAAACAATATGCAGTATAAAACATGTAAGGTATCCAAGGGAATCGGGAAACAAGCAATATGGCAACCACACGGAGCTAAGTCCTCTATCACCGAAGTGATATGAGCATATCGGGATGTTGACTTCAGTCACCGAAGTGAGAAGGTGCAACATAAGTTACATATACATATACATAATAATAATACGGGACATGACCACGGTAGCAAGCCGGGCATCGAGAACTGCAGTATCAATCTGCGACATCGGGACAAGACCACGGTAATAACCGAGCAGTGGGATCCAAACTGCAGCTGGCGGGACGAGAGGGGAATCTCCAAGTCAGTGGATCAAACCGGCAAGGTAATTCAAGCTTAGTGGTGCCGACTCATAGGTCAAATGACAAATCAAAACATGTATAAAACATATCAAGTGCGCGTATGTAAACGGGCGGGACGGGAGTGTTCAAGGCACAACTTTTCCTTTCAATTCGGGCAATGTATAAACGGGCTAGCAAAATGCTACATTACAATTTCAATGCCTTCGGGAATGATAAATCATAATTCATGAATTTTTCGGGAATACATGTAACAATTTGGGATATTTAGAAACACAATCGATCTTTTAAAATTACGGGGCAAGTATCGGGATTCAAAACTAGTCCGAGGTGAATAGGGGTCTCGTATGTCAATTTAAGTATACCCTTGGCACTCTTTGAGTTTTGAAGGCATTCCGGGCCCCTTATACACCTTAGGATTTTTTTTAAGGCTTCAAATAAATCTTCGTGATATGATTTCTTTCTCAAATGGGCTCCATACATATCTCCACGTGAACAATCCCCATCATTCTCTAAAATGGTGCACAAATGATTGGGACAGAACCCTCTTCATTTCGATCTCTTTATTTCAAAGTTCCTGGGTAATTTTGGTCACCTGGCGGTTAGCCGCTGGCTAACCGTGAGACTAACCGCGGATTCACCAGGTGGCTACTGGAAATGTAACCGAAGTGGTTTCGGTTAGCTGGCGGTTAGCCATCGATGAGTTCGGCGGTTAGCCGCTGGCTAACCGTGAGGCTGACCGCGCCTTCAGGAAGAAAATGTGCTCTCTGGAAATGTAACCGCGACAACACAGTGAGCTGGCGGTTAGCCACCGGTCACCAGGCGGCTAGCTGACAGGTGACCGCTAGCTGACCGCCAGGTGCAGAAAAACCCTTCTGTGTTCAGATTTGAGCCCGTTTCTCCCTTAAACCATTTCCCTTCAGTCCCATTCACCTTCCTGCAATAAAATGAGCTAAAAGCTCCTCCCATTCATAATAAAAAGAATTTCCACAAACATACATCCCAAACACCTCCATTCTTTCACATTCAATCACGAAAGAGAGAGAGAAGAAAACCAGTAATCACAAGGATCCATTGAGCTATTAACAAGAAATAATGAAAGCTATAAACCAATGTTTTCAAGACATTAAATGAGCTAGCAAGGTTCATTCATGAGCATGTATTTTAAAATCATAAAAAAATCAAGAATAGTATGAATAACAATGACAAAATCAACACATTTCTCATAAAAACTATTGAGAGCTCATAATATCAAATCATCCACTTACCTTAGGTCCGAGCTTAGCAAAAAGATCTTCTAATTACTCTCTCAAGCTCAAAATCAACAATCTCTACAAAAACCTCCCAAAACAAACCCTAAAATGGGTCAAAACAATGAAGAAGAAGAGAGAACTCATAATAATGAAAATGGAGCTTCTCAATGGCTAGAAGAACACAAATCTAGAAGATTAGAGAGGGAACTTACTTGTAGGTTCTCCAAATGGGCAAGACTAGCTAAAAAGCGATCTCGAAATGGGAGGTTTTCTCCAAAAATGGTATCAAGAGGAAGCCTTCAGTGAGAGGAAGAGAATGGTGGAGTCCATTTTGATGTTGGTGCAAGTTTGGTGGGAGATTGAGATAAAGAGAGCAAGAAGAAGAAGTGAGATGCAAGAAACCCAAGGTTGAGTTGCTTTTGAGATGGAAAAGGAGAAACAAAGAAGATGGGTTCCTTATATAGCAAGTGGGGAGTGGGGTCCACCACTTGAAATCTTGCAAGGCTGAAGTTATGGCTTTCGAGGCTTCGAATGAATTCGACGAAGAAGAGGAAAGTGATCGTCAAAATTTCTAGTTTCCAAAAAGTATATGTTTCGCGGGTTTGGGAATATCAAATATTGGGTACAAATTTAGTGTAAAAAGACTATTTTGCCCTTGAAGCTAGAAAACTCGGGTTTTGGGATTTTGAACGGGGACGGGATCAACTTGAAAGTTGAAGAGATTAACAAGATAAGAAGAACGGATTGAAACACAAATAAATGGAATCTCGTGTAATCCCCCAAGTAAACGCAAAGTCATAAAAGGAACTCCCATAGGGCCCCACTAATCACAAAGGCACTCAAAATTCCCCAAAGTTATAATAAAGCTATTCTAGTCCAAACTAAACAGAATTACACTAATCACGTTTAAGACTAACACACAACTTAATTAACACTAATCAAGGTCACTTGTGTTGGGGTCTTACAATGGTGAAGAAGCTCAAAATAGGCTAGACTTGATTCCAAGAGTTTTTAGAGCAAAGATAAAAGAGCTCAAAATTGATTTAATGAAGAAGCATACTTTTGGTTCAATTGTAACACGTGTATGTTATAGAATTTCGAAAAGAGGGACTTCCACATGCTCATTTCTTACTCATCTTGAAGCAAAGATACAGACTCAGAACTCCAGAGATGAATGTCAAATTTGTGTCTGCTGAACTCCCAAATAAAAAAAAATCCATCCACATCTTTACAAAATGTTTGTTCAACAAATGATGCATGGACCATGTGCGAATTTGAATCCAAGTAATGTCAGTATGAAAAATGGACAATGCAAAAATCATTATCCTCATGAATTTTGTTTTGTTACAACACAAAAAATCCATTATATAAGAGATAGAAAACTGGAGAAGAGGTCAAAGTTCATGGTTGTTTGTTAGATAACCGTTGGGTAGTTCCATATAAAAGCAGTTAAATATTTGTACAAGTATATTTATAAAAGACATGATAGAATCATTTTTCATCTTGGTGGCGATAATGTTTTTGAAGATGTTGATGAGATACAACAATTTCAGAAAGGAAGATGGATATCGCCTCTAGAAGTAATGTGGAGAATTTACCAATTCTGTTTAAATGAAATGTATCCATCAGTTAAAGGCTTACATGTTCATATAGAAAATATGCAAACTGTTGGGTTTCGAGGAGATACAGACTTATTGAGTATCTTGCATAATCAACAAGCAGCTAAAACAATGTTAACTGAATACTTTCGAATGAATCAGATAGATAGAGATGCTTGCAAATTGCTATGTAAGGAGTTTCCTGAATACTATGTTCGGAATGAAAATAAGAAATATTGGAGTCAAAGAAAACAACGAAATGCAGTAGGCAAACTTGTTGCTGCAAGTCCAGTTGAAGGAGAAAGATATTATCTGCGGTTGCTATTAAAGCATGTCAAAGGAGCTACATCATACCAAAGATTGCAAATGGTTAACGGGATTCAGTTTGGTACATTTCCCAGAGCAGCAGAACAACTAGGGTTGCTTGAATCTGATAACATTATTGTTCAATACTTAGAAGAAGCAATCTAGTTCCAAATGCCTCTAACATTGTGACGACTATTTACTACACTATTGGTCTACTGTGGAGTACATAATCCTACAACATTATGGAACAGGTATAAAGATGCAATGTCTGAAGATTAAAAAAACATATTTCATGTCTGGAAGCAGAATTGAGGCAGAAGCATTGCAAAGTATCAATTTCATCCTAGAATCTATGGGAAAAAATATTTCTGAGTATACCTTGCCACCAATAACAACAATTGATACTCCAAATGAAAAACTCTTGAAAGAGATTCATGAAGAGCTGAACATCCCAATTTCAGAAAACGAGTTGTTCACAGTTCAAAATTTAAACAGCGAACAAAAAGAGCTTATACCATCATATTAGAAAGAATAAGAAGTAGCGGTAGTGGAATCTTCTTTATTGATGGTCCAGGAGGAACAAGAAAAACATACTTATATCGAGCTTTACTCATCACATTGAGATCAGAAGGACATATTGCATTAGCTGTTGGCATTTGTGATGGGGCTCACTTGTGTTTACATGTAAGTGTACCCCACTCACAAAGAGACACCCCTCACAAGGAATCTCATGGCGATATGGATAAAAATAGTTTGAGTTTTATCCAACTCTCTATCTTTATCCTATCTCCATTCAAATTCAAATTGAGAGAGTTTGCTCCAACCTATTATCCTTATCATCTTTCAATTCGAATTTGAATAGAGATCTTATCACTCATGCCCCAAAGGCTATATATATATATATAGATATGAGAATAATAGTTAGCACGAACTTTCAACAATACATCTTCCACTAGATCTACTATTCTCCCACATCATCTTCTACATCCAGGGTGTCCATCGAGTGAATCACATGTGACCTGATCTCTCATAGACAGTCATAGATCTCCACAACTAGTTCCTGATTCAAGCCAACGCAATCCTTATCATGTTTGTAGCAGCCAGCTCATTTAGATCCGTGCTTCCGCTACATTAACAACCTTCATTAGCAATTGCCACATCTGGTGTTGCTGCATCTATTTTACCAGGAGGTCGTACTGCACATTCACGGTTCAAATTACCGTTGAACTTTGAAGATAGATCAACATGTATTATATCAAAACAAAGTGGGCTAGCAAAACTGTTACATAAGACAAAACTTATTATTTGGGATGAGGCATCCATGGCAAACAGACAAGCAATTGAGGCACTTAGTATTACGTTACAAGATATAACTGATTACAGACTATAATTTGGAGGGAAAATAGTAGTATTTGGAGGAGATTTTCGACAAATACACCCTGTTGTCATTCTTGGAGGAAAAAGGAAAATAATTGATGCAAGCTTGGTAATGTCAGTATTATGGAACAAACTTTAAAAAATAGAACTGGCTGAAAATATGAGAGCTAAAATCAATCCACATTTTTGTGCATTTCTATTACGTGTTGGTAATGGAACTGAAATAGCTATTTCTGAGAAAAGAATTCAAATTCCGAAAATAATGATCATTCCTTACAAAGATGACATTAGCTCAAAGTTCGAACTTGTCAATTGTGTCTTTCCAAATATCATATTGAATGGACACAATGCTCTTTTCATGAGAAATCGAGCTATAATGACAACAAAAATGAATTTGTTGATGAGTTGAACCAAATCCTAATTGAACAATTCCCAGGAGATTCAATCAAATACTACAACTTTGATTCTGCAATAGATGAGGCACATCAGAATCTACCAGAAGAATTTCTGAATGGGTTAACATCGAATGGGCTGCCTCCACATGAATTGATATTGAAGAAAAATTTTCAAGTAATCCTATTACGTAACATCGACCCTTCTTGTGGACTTTACAATGACACTCGATTAATTTGTAGAAATTTCCAATAGAATGTAATTGATGCTGAGATTATTGTTGGCCATCATGAAGGGAAAAAGGGTATTTCTTCCACGAATTCCATTGCAATCAGATCAGGATGAGAAATTTCCATTGCCATTCAAGAGAAAACAATTCCCCATTCGTTTGAGCTTTGCAATGACAATAAATAAAGTTTAAGGGCAGACATTAGAAAATATTGGCATCTATCTACCTCAACTTGTTTTTTCACATGGACATCTATATGTTGCCTTATCAAGAGTCAGGTCAGGTGAAGCAATCAAGATATTAATAAATCCATCTTCCAATAAGAAGGATGAAAGCACATATACAAGAAATGCTGTATATAAAGAGCTATTAGCACTTGCTTGCAACAACAAATGATGTCAAAACTCATACAATACATGTATCTATTATTACACGAATCACCTTCATACATTTACTTAACATTTTCATTGTATTATTACCTATGATTTATATTATACTACGATTACAGAAACTAAATTCAACCTAGCAAATTCAAAATTATTAAGCAATATGTTAATTAGTATGGCTCACTAGTAATTAGTAAGTCCTGGTTAACTGGGTCCCTGGATTGCCCAAGTTGCACTCTGATTAGAAGTAGGTCTATTATAGTAGGTCTATTGTGATTAGAATTTGGTTTTGGGTGTAACAGGGTTTGGGGCTGATATTATAAATAGAGATTTAGGGTCTCTAGGATGAACAACCTATTTTGATTGCATAGTGATTCTCCCTTCTTCCCCATGGACGTAGGCCAAAAGTCGAACCACGTAAATCTCGTATTCTTGTGCGTAATAGATCTCTTCTCATAGGCCTAGATCACAACAAACTGGTATCAAAGCTAGGAGCATGATCGGAAGAAATCCGACGGATCGGATCAGAGGGCTGATCAATCAGAGACCGAGGACAGGACTCTGTTTGAAGTCGGTGACGAGAGAGAAGGGCTACCATTTGCACGTAGATCAAGAAGGAGATCGACCATTGATCTTCTGGTGGGGCACACATAAGGTCTTCTGGTTCTTCGCAGAAGACATTGCCCAAATCGCTGACCATAGGAGGAAACAGGGGAGAGAAGAAGCAGCAGCGAGAAGAATCCACCGGACTCCTACGTTCTGGTTTGTGAAACAGAACGTGGAAGAAGAGAGGATACCACTGTATATCGTTGGAGTTTTCTGCTGCGATTTGGGATCTCATCGCCGTTCTGATCATTTTTTGCTGGACCCACATTGCCGAAGTTTTGCAAGCCGGAACTGGAAGGTCGCCGACGCTGCTGTCGTCACGTTGCAGTGGAAGAAGAAGAAGACCAAAAGAGGGGAAACCATTCTGGTTATTTGTCGCAGAGAACGTGAAGAGGAAAAAGAACCCAAGTTCTGTCTAGGGGAGAAGACAGGGATTTGGGTTGGTTTGTTTCCGGGTTGGATCCAGGTCAGCCCGACCTGTTTGCAACAAAGCGCAGAAGAAGCAGAAAGGCGCTGATGTCATCGCTGACATCAGCGCGGTACGGTCAAAGGCAGATTTGCCAAATCAATGACTGAAACTGTTTTCGCGATATATTGACGATCCGAAGTCCGATCTGAGATCCATTTGAACCGGCGGACTCGTCTCAAGGAGATCTACGCAGGTGAGGTGAAAGATTCGCGGAATAGATGCTAAATTCGAGATTGAGAAATTCGACGGAAACAATGACTTTGGTCTATGGCGTTTGAAGATGCACGCTTTACTGGTTCATAATGGGTTGCAGAAAGCTTTGATAGGGAAGAATGTTTTGTCTCACAAACTGTCAGATGATGATAAGGATGAGTTGCTGGAGAAGGTGTACGATCATATTCTGCTGTTTCTGAGCGATGGTGTACTGCGAAAGGTTGCTCAGGAGATAACTGCTGTTGGCATATGGTAGAAGTTGGAGAACTTGTACATCACGAAGTCTCTCACGAATCGCTTGTACCTGAAGAAGCGATTGTTCACCTTACAAATGCAGGAAGGTACGTCTGTTTCAACCCATCTTGATTCTTTTACAAAAGCTGTTATGGATCTTGAAAACATCGATGTTCAAATTGATGATGAGGACCAAGCCATCATGTTGCTATGCACTTTACCACCCTCGTATGAGAACTTTGTTGATACCATGATGTATGGTAGAGAAACTCTTTCTAAGGAAGATGTTGAGTCAGCCTTGAACTCTAAAGAATTGAAGAAAAAGGTTGCAACTGAAAACACTGACAGTTCTAGTGAGGGTTTGGTAGCGCGTGGCAGAATAGAGAAACGAGAAGTATAGAAGAGGCCGATCTAGGTCAAAATAAAAAACTAGAAAATTAAAGTGCTTCAAATGTCACAAGGAAGGGACATTTTAGAAAAGATTGTCCAGAGCATAAAGGGAAGGAGAAATCTGATTCTGGAGAAATTGCCGGAGTTGCAACCGAAGTTGCAGAGAGTAATTCTGATGGTGTAGAAGTTCTTTCGGTTATTGTTGGTAGCTCAACTACTGAGTGAATTCTTGATTCGGGGTGTTCCTATCATATATGTCCTTACAGAGATTGGTTTACCAATTATCAATCTATTAATGGTGGTAAAGTGCTTATGGGAAATAATGTAGCCTGTAAGGTTGTTGGGATAGGTGCAATCAAAATTAAGATGTTTACGGTATTGTGAGAACTTTGTCAGATGTTAGGCATGTTCCAGAGTTGAAGAAAAATCTAATTTCCTTGGGTACGCTTGACTCCAACGGTTGTACCTACAAAGCTGGAGGTGGATTATGAGAGTTTCGAAAGGTGCTCTTGTAGTGATGAAGGGACTGAAGCAGAATGGCCTTTACTTTCTTCAAGTTAGTACAATTTCTGGTGCTGCAGCTGTGTGTCGTCCTCATATTTAAATTCAGAAACTACCAACTTATGGCATATGCGACTTGGGCATATGAGTGAGAGGGGTATGGATGAGTTGACTAAACATAGTTTGCTGTGTGGTCAGAAAATAGGAAAGCTGGACTTTTGTGAACATTGTGTCTTCGAAAAGCAGTGTGGGGTCAAGTTCAGGACAACTGTTCATCAAACCAAAGGTACTTTGGATTACATCGACTCTGATCTTTGGGGTCCCTCTCGTGTTCCGTCTCTTGGTGGTAGTTTATATATGTTGACCTTTATAGATGACTATTCTCGGAAGGTCTGGGTGTATATATTAAAGCACAAACATGAAGCTTTTGCACAGTTCAAGCAATGGAAGGCTATGATTGAGAAGCAGATAGGTAAACAAATTAAGCGCTTCAGAACTGACAATGGCTTGGAATTCTGTAATAGTGCTTTTAATGAGTTTTGCAAGAATGAAGGGATTGTGAGACATTGCACAGTCAGAAATACACCGCAACAGAAAGGCGTTGCAGAATGGATGAACGGGACTATTCTAGAAAAGACCCGGTGTATTCTCTTCAATGCAGGGTTACCTAGAAGGTTCTGGGCGGAAGCAATTAACACAGCTTGTTATTTGATTAACCAGTCTCCATTAATAGTTATAGAATATAAAACTCCTATAAAGGTATGGTTTGGATCTCCTGCTGATTACACCAACTTGTAGATATTTGGTTGTCCTGCCTATGCTCATGTGAATGATGGAAAGCTTGAACCAAGGGTAAGAAAGTGCATATTTCTAGGATATGCAGATGGTGTGAAAGGATATAGGTTGTGGTGCCTAGATGAGAAATCTCCCAAATGCATTATAAGCAGAGATGTGACATTTGATGAGTCTGCTATGTTGAAACCGAAGGAGTGCCATGATGCTGGGAATGAAAATGATGTCAGTAAAAAGGTGGAGGATAAAAACAGTGTCAGTAAACAGGTGGAGCTTGAGAAGAAAGCTTCAGAAAACTTGCAGGATAAGGTGCAAGTAGTTGTCCCAGTTCGACCGAATGTAGAGGAGATGCAAAGCTCAAACGGGGAAAATGCAGTTTCAAATGATTACATGCTTACTAGGGACAGAGAGAGGAGGCAAATTAAGCAACCTCAGAGATATGGGTATGAAGATATTGTTGCCTACACTCTTAATACTGTTAGATTGTATGGACTCAATCCATCAGATGATGTAATAAATTGATTAATTTTTTTATTTATCAATAATATCATGCTTTTCTTTCATGAGATGAATGGTGTTTTACTACATAATGCACATGACCAATACATATGACATAATGATTCATGAGATGAACTGGGTTTCATTAGTATATTAGATGTGATATATGTGTACGAATGAGATCCACACACGGCAAACATGTGTTACAAATCTTATACTTAAATATATTCACAACCGGTGATGAGACCGGGCATCTCATTTGATAAGGTTGCAGCACTTTGATCACTATGAGATACTGTGATTTATCACAATCATCATAATGTAAGATTCTGGATCACGGTGCTGGTACATTGGATGTATTGAAGGACCATTAGAAGCACCTTATGGAATATTGTCTCGAGTTTAAGGTTTGCTCTCATAATTCCCTAGCAATAGGCTCACAATCCTGAGACATTGATGCACTCAAGTTTCTATCTATTCATTTGCTTTGAGTCACCAATGAGTGAAGCCAACTGTAACTCAACACCTCGGTGTCTTGGGTACGTGGTAGTAGGACTGTGGGAACATCCAATGGTCAAGATGAAATCTATCTACATTATCCCTTTGTGCCAATTAATGGATTTGTCATTAGTAAGTGCGCACCCATCTCGATTAAGAGTTAATTGGATGGTACTGATGATCACTGTGATTAATTGGGGCTTCAGGATAATAAGATGTGGATTTAAATTGGTGGGACAATTTTAGTCCAATTGATCCATGGGTATTGATAGAAGGGGCCTACTTGTGGTAATCGAGAAGTTTAGGGTCTTCATTGTAATTTATTCCTAAGACTGGAGTGCAATTGCATTTATATAGTGGTGTTATTTGTAATTAACTGTGGGCCCGGATTGCACATGAGATGTGAGGTAGCGGTGTCCCAGTTGGAGCCAGCTTTCTATGGAATCCCTAGTGGTCCCCCACGCTATTGGAAAGATACTAATCCTACTAAAACTCTAAGATGAAGGAATTAGAAAGTTACTATTTCTATTTGAAGTGAGACTTCTAATAGTGGTAAAAGTAAGGTTACTAATTTGTGTGGAAGTAAGACTTCTATTTCAATTAGTACACGAGGAGGGAAGGAGGTTGCCTAAAGCTATAAAAGGAGAAGCAAGGGAGCTGGGACGTCCACTCTTGGATTTCACGCCCAGCCCTCCTTATTGTGCAAGAGTTTTACGTCTCTTCTAGTTCTCTTCTAGTTCTTTGAGTTTCTTGAAGGGTCTTCTCTTGAAGTTTCCACCATTCTTCTTGGGAAGAGAGATCTGATATGGGACATAGCGTGGAAGACTAAGAGGTCTTGGAGATCCTAAGTTGCTTACAAAGAAAGAGTTTATTCAACTAGCAAGTCTTCTTTTTCATTAGAGCACAACCAGGCTCCAAAGGTATAAACTGCTTCTCTATTAGTTGTGGATTATTCTTGTTGCATGGTGTTGCTTGTTCTCTATCTTTTAGATAGGTTATTATTGCTGTACATGATAGATGAGTATGAGGGATTGCATCCTGGATATGGTTTATGGCCTTATGGGTACTTGATCCCTAAGTCAAGTGGGTCAAAAGTTTTTGAAATCCTATCCACGAGGCCCACCTATTTCCAACAAATACAGCTGAGAGTATTGAGTCAGAGCCGGTTACATATCGGGATGCCGTCACTAGCAAAGAGTTGGTAATAAGGGCTATAGCCATGGGTGAGGAGATTGAATCTCTTCACAAGAATAAAACTTGGGAGCTGCTGAAACCTCCAAAAGGCCAGAAGATTGTTGGTTGCAAATGGGTCTTTAAGAAAAAGGAAGGAACTCCAGGGGTGGAAGATGCTAGGTTCAAAGCACGACTGGTTGCAAAAGGCTATACTCAGAGGGAGGGTGATGACTTCAATGAAGTGTTCTCTCTTGTGGTGAAGCATAGTTCTATCCGAGTGCTACTTGCTATGGTTGCTAAATTGAATTTAGAGCTGAAGCAGCTTGATGTCAAGACTGCATTTTTACAATGTGAGCTAGATGAACAGATTTATATGCATCAACCAGAGGGGTTTGAAATTCATGGAAAGGAAGACCATGCATGTTTGCTGAAGAAATCATCGTATGGCCTGAAGTAGTCTCCTAGGCAGTGGTACAAGCGTTTCGATACCTTTATGGTTGGAAACGGCTATTGCAGGAGTGCATACGACAGTTGTGTCTATCACAAGAAGTACTCAAATGGCTCGTATGTCTATTTGCTGTTGTCGCGACCCCGGACCGAGGCCGCGGCGGTTAGTTAAAAATTTTGAAAGATTAAAAGACCTCCCACAGGTTCCCGCGGTGAGGGTTCCAAACAAACACGCATGGAACAACCCACTCACACGATCAAGTATGCGGAAGCGCGTGGCAAATCACATCTTATCATATCATGTCACAATAGGAAACATAATGACATCGAGACATAATATCAGAATGAAACATAACAAGGCATTCCCATAATTCAAGTGGTAAAGTTAACAAAATAAGTTAAGTTATTACACTCCCCAATAAGAGGCCAACATAGGCCAATACAATACCAAAAGTATATCAAAAATCCCAAAAAGTGATCCAACGGAACTCATGCACCACCCCAACGTCTAGATGACGTCATCGGGCTGCCACTCACGGGCTAGGTTGGGCCCAACGGCCTCCTCCTGGCACTCCTCCTCAAAGGGAGGGTCTCCTGCACCTGGACACCATAATACAAGCATCAAACACAACGGTTTGGCAAGAAATCACTTAAGTGAAAGCATGTAAAACATTGTTAAATCGAAATATCAAGAAAATACTTTACTTGTGGAACACTTTTCTAAATCAAAGACAAAACTAACATGAATGCATAACATATATATATCATGAATAGCAAATCCACATAGAGCCCATCCTTTCTCTATCATTTATAATGAAAAGAGCAAGCACGCACGACAAGCACGAATATACATAATATAGCACGACACGATTCCCACAAAAACGGGATTTCCGGCCGCGGAACCGGACACGCACGATGTGTAATAAATACACTACTAATCTGCAGTTAGTTCACATGTTTAAGGACCCCCAGACAGTGGATCAGACTGAAAGGGCAGTCCAAGCTCTGTGGTGTTCACTAGAATTCATGAATGCACAAAACACGCGAAACACGATTCAAACATATCGAAAATAGAGGGGGAAATCACTTGTCACGACAAGACAAGGCACGACTAGCACAATGCATAATATATATGCTCACAACTTATAGAAGTGATCCCCATTTGATACTTGAAACACATCTTGAAACATATCTTGTAAATACTTGAAACACATCTTGAAACATATCTTGTAAATACTTGAAACACATCTTGAAACATATCTTGGAAATACTTGATTTCAAAACGAGTACACTATATTACTTGAAGTATCAAACAGAGTTCAAAACGCGATAATTTTGTCAAGTACGTACTTAGGCTATTCAATGACTCTTGGGTGATTGGAACTCTGTTGTTAAAATCTAATAATTGGTGTCCCCGAAGTTGCTTCGTATCTTGGAGTTCCAATCACGCAATGTCAGGTTAAAGTCCACAACATAGCCTAGTTTTTCTTTTCCAATCCTTAAAGGTGCATGAATGGGTTAAAATTTCTAAACAGGCTCTTTCCCAAAAAAATTCAGGCAGCAGGCAGTTCGCTCGAGCGAACCAGGGGTCGCTCGAGCGGACAGCTTGCTGTCTGCGCCCGGACCAGGCAGTGGCCTGGTCGCTCGAGCGGACCCATGGTTCGCTCGAGCGAACAGGCTTCTGCCTGCGCTCATGCCAGGCAGGGGCCTGGTCGCTCGAGCGGACCCATGGTTCGCTCGAGCGAACAGGCTTCTGCCTGTGCTCGCTGAGTGCAGAAATTGCACTCCTACTACATGGTCCACATGTCCATTCTTTTCTTCCTTTCTTTTCAACAATCTTTCACTCCAATTAGCAAACTAAATACATGATTAACCATGCTATCAAGGTTCACATTGGGGCATTCATTTCAAACTTAAATCAAAGCATTAACAAAGAACCCATTTCACAATACTTGAAACCCATTCATCTCTAAACAAATCCAAACTTCAACAAAACAAGACCCATTTCAAAGATATGAAATTCTGAAAGTGTGGAAGGACATTAGATATGCTTGCATTGTCTAAAACAAGATCATAACATGAAAACCTAATAAATCAAAACATTAATACCAAATGCAAATCCAAGACACACATGTACAACCACTTAAATGAATCACTTGCCTTAGCCAAATAAACACAAGATCTTTCTTCAAGCACTCCAAATCAAAGGCCAATCCAAGAACTACAAAAGCCCATGAAATCCATTCAAAAACTCACCCAAAAACACAACCCAACAACCCATTTCGAAATGGTTGCTACAAGTTAGAAAAACAAGATCTTTGGAGGTAGAAGAAACTCCATTAAAGAGATGGGTTGAAGCTCTTACCTAGAGATGCCCAAACAAGGAGTGAAGAAGAAAATGGAGATCCTTCCCACCAAGAAACTTCAAGAAAATTGCATCAATGGAAAGCTTAGCTTGAGAGGAAGAAGATGATGGTTTTAGAATTTCATTTGGAGTCTCCTAGCTCAAGCATTCAAGGGAAGAAGAAGAGGGGAAAAGAGGGGTTTTTCCCAGCCCTAAGTTTAGAAAAATTGCAGAGATTTGTAGAATGGAGAGGAAGAGAAGGGAAAGGAGGTTAAGTGATTGCAAGATGGGACCCATTAGAACAAATTCTTGTATCAAGGAAAACATGAACTTGCGGGCCTCGGATGAAGTCGACGAAGAAGGATAAAACGATCCTCGAAATATCTAGTTTTCAAAAAGTATATTTTTGACATGGTTTTGGGACCTCGAAAATCGTGTCCAGATTTGAGTGTGAAAAGGCTATTTTACCCTTTTGGCCAAAACTTGATTTTCTAGGCTTCAAACACAAATGAGCTAAACATGAAACTTGCACATAATCATAAAACCAATCAAATGAGATGAAAATCACGATTAACACACAACCAAACACAATCTTCCCACGCTTGCACGTACACCCAGGCCTTCCTGAGTGAGCCTAATAAACACTAAACGTTCTCGAACTCCCCCAAAGCTAAAAACCATGACTAAACTAATCACATTCTAACCCACGATAACTAAACTCAAACAAGACTAAGTACACACTAAGCAAACACTATTGGGTTAATCCTGGGTTGGGGTTTGACAGCTGTTATATGTTGATGACATGTTGATTGCAGCAAGGGACATGTCTGAGATCAACAAGTTAAAGGCTCAGTTAAATGGTGAATTTGAGATGAAGGACTTAGGTGCTACAAAGAAAATTCTTGGAATGGAGATTCGAAGGGACCGGAAAGCGGGCAAATTGTTTTTGTCACAAAAGGGGTACCTTGAGAAGGTTTTGGAGCGCTTTGGTATGCAAAGTTCGAAACCTGTGAACACTCCATTGGCAGCCCATTCCAAACTTTATGCTGCTTTATCACCACAAACTGAGGAAGAGGTGGAGCACATTTCTCATGTTCCTTATGCTAGTGCAGTTGGGAGTATCATTTATGCCATCGTTTACATGAGGCCAGATATTTCTCATACGGTTAGTGTAGTTAGCAGATACATGGATAACCTCGGGAAGGCCCATTGGCAGGTAATGAAATGGATACTTTGTTACTTGAAAGGTACTACTGATGTTGGGATAGTGTATGACAGAACCAACAACACTTCTTCAAGTGTTATTGGATATGTTGATTCAGATTTTGCTGAAGATTTAGACAGAAGAAGGTCCTTGATAGGTTATGTCTTCACTTTTGCTAGCGGTGCCATTAGTTGGAAGGCAACATTGCAATCCAAAGTTGTCTTGTCTACCACTAAAGCAGAATATATGGCAGCTACAGAGGCAGTGAAGGAAGCTATTTGGGTGACAGGCTTGGTTGGAGATCTGAGATTGGAACAGAAGCTGACTACTGTTTTCTGTGACAGTCAGAGTGCAATCGATCTGACACACAATCCTAAGTATCATAAAAAGACCAAACACATTGATGTTGGGGCACACTTCATTCGAGACGTCATCACCGATGGTACTGTTGCAATGATTAAGATTGCTAAAGCGAAGAATCCAGTAGACATGATGACCAAGACTATTCCAGCAGTCAAGTTCAAACATTGCTTGGACTTGATCAATGTGATCGGTACCTGAGTGCCCTCAGGGGTAGGTGGAGACGGTGAGACGTGTTTTGTGCATGAGGATCAGCTTCAATGTTCGCTAAGGTGGAGATTTGTTAATTAGTATGGCTCACTAGTAATTAGTAAGTCTTGGTTAACTAGGTCCCTGGATTGCCCAAGTTGTACTATGATTAGAAGTAGGTCTATTATTGTTGACACAAAAAATGTCACTTTGCTTCTTCACACATTCTTAACATAAAAAAGCCACAAGGAGCAGTATCCTACCACAAACAGGCGAATGCCGTTTCAAACATCATATCTTCTCAAACTCAAACAAAAACTGCAAGATCATTCAAAATAGCCAAAAGAGAGGTATACATGAAGTTTCGGGCCATTTTAACATCATTTGGCCTAACTTCACTCTTTCAGTAGCAGAGTAGGATCTCCCGGCGGCGGTGAAGCCCATGACCCTGACACACATAAAACAGAGAACACAGGTGGCCTCAAAATGCCACTGGGATTCTCTACATCAAGTTTCATGTCATTCCGACATCGTTTGGCCCCAAAAAAGAAACAGTCGCAGCAAAGTCAGCTCTCCGGCGGAGATAGAGTAGAAAGCATCAAATCTTCGATCAGAGCCTATGGATGGTCTCAAAATACCTCCAAAAGGCTTCATGTCAAATTTCAAGTCAAACTGATAACTTTTGACCCTCCATCAACACTCGAGCAACAAAATCAAACCTCTCTGCGGCGAGAACTACCAAGACCATCACTCACCAAACAGAGCACATGGTTGGTCCTATCTACCGTTCAGGAGGCTTCACCTCAAATTTCAGGTCATTCCGACATCGTTTGACCTAGTTTTGACTTCTGACGGAAAATGGCAATAAAGTCTTCGGCCTTTCCAGAAAATAAGAAGCTTTGTGCTCCGTTTTGCGCGGCTTCTCGTCAGGTTTTCTTCAGGAGAATCAAGTCAATAAATGAGAAAAAATGTCAAGAAAAATACAGGAGAAACTAGGATCGAAAAAGATCGAAAAACAGCCGAAAAACGACGACCAAAAAGGAAAAAAATCCCCATGGTCGTAGGCCGCGGCCATGGGTGCATGGTTGCCGGCGACCTTAGAAATCCAAGTTGCCGGATTTTAGCCGGAAGGCCCTTTTCTAGATCATTTTCGCGTTTCAGGAATTCTAGCCCCTGTGGTTTTCCGAATATCTGATTCTTGATGCTCGAAACTGACTAATCTTCATCAACATTTCGGATCCACCGTCAAAAGCTTGAAATCATCATTGATCGCTTTAAGATCGCCAACCGACTAACAAGAAAGCACACTTTCTGCCCTATCGATCAAGAAATCGACATGACAGATGTTACCGGCCTGCTAGTATCAATTAGTGTTTGAAGTTGCATCGTCATCCGACATCAAACAACATATGGATCCATCGGCAATCATCGCAAGAAGACACCCAAGAGACGCGGCACGACGCGTGACTCTTCGAGCCTCTTGGCAATCAATTAATGAAGTTAAATGACCCGTTTCATGGCAAGTTAATGCGGTCATTAACTCATTATTTTGGACGGCCCGATCAGATTCAAGGAAAAAAGAGTTACAAGTCCAAATAATCATGGCAATAAATCATGAAACTCCCCTCATCATGGAGATTAAAGGTGATTAAATGCCCATCATTCTCCATCGGCCAATCATATTGAAGGAAAACGGAGTTACAAAATCAAGAAATAAAAACTTGTAACTCTTCCCATCATGGAGCATCAATGCCATCAATGCTCATAAACCCACCTTATGGCCACCAAAAGCCTATAAAAGGGGGTTCATTCCAAGAAGAAATGGTCCACAGAAAAAATCCAAGAAAAATCCTGAAGAATTCTCGAAGAAATCTCTGTACAAACAAGCTCTCCTTCTTCGAAGAAACTCTGCTGCAAGAAACACCACAAGGTGATCGAAGTCTGTGACAACTTGGTCCGGGCGGCACCCTTAACCACGGGACGTAGCGTGTCAACCACGGGCTTCAAACGATGAGTCTCTGTTAGCCCACATTGGAAATATCCATGTCCTGACCCTGGGCTTTTAAGTCAAACCCCGTATTAACTTAGCATGAGGCCTTTTAAAGCCGTGCGGCCTCGGAAATCGTAAGAACTCCGAAGTTAAGCGTGCTCGGGCCGGAGCAATACTAGGATGGGTGACCTCCTGGGAAGTCCTCGCGCGTGCACGTGGGCCAAAGCGGACAATTTCATTCTGAGTTGGGCGGGGCTGTGACAACAAAGTCCCTTGGGGGGTGGCCCCCCAAGGTCCTCTCCTTGTATTCAACATGGCCTAGACGAGGCTTTTCAGCTCGTCTACTCGGTTTTTTATTGGATATAGGACCTCCCCTTGGTCTTTATCCTCTAAAAAGTTGAAGTCCAAGCAAGCCAAATTAATCAAAGCATCATATGTTCTCATCTGAAGGATGATGGCGAAGCCCATACATGACTTGCGACCATCGATCTGAACGAGTCCCCATAATCTCCTGAGAAGTTAAATTCTTTTTCTTACTTTTCTATTGTATTTTGTATTTTTTAAAGAGACAAAAAAATCACAATTCTTGTCTTTCATTATTGATGAGATTTGTAAATCGACTTTCACGGCACAAAAATTGCTTTTTACGGCAAAACCGCCTTTCACAGCAAACAAAATGAAATCACCTCTCACGGCATTTAAAAAAAAAATGTCTCTTTCTTAAAAATATATGTGCAATGGAATGTTAGAAAAAAGAGTTGATTTTCTTTCTACTTATGAAGGTGAATCTTCGGATCACCACTTCAAATTCTAAGTAGAATAAAAAATTTGGCATACCCATACAAAATAAAATAAAATGTTGATGCTCGCTTTTCTCCTCCGCCGGACCCCGGCAACCCCGGGGCGGAAGGAGAGGACAAAAGCCGGGTCCATCAAGTTGGCATTCCCGGTGGGACACGTTCATTTGAAAACGTGATGCTTAGATTCTTTGGCTCCTTTCTAATTGGTGGCCTGTGTTGGATCTTGCATCTAAAAAATTAAAACATGAGATGGGATTTTTTTTGTAAATTTCTATTTTGAGTTTATTTCCACTCTTTCACATTTCGCAAAAAAAAAAAAAAAAAAAAAAGAAAATCTGATTTCTCTTTCTTGGATTCAATTTTGAGAAACTTTGATCCTCTCCTCTTCGAACTTGATAGCTCACAGAAATGTTTGCAGCTATTGTTAGTATCGGGGAATGGGCCATCTTTTCTTTTTGATGAGTCTGATAGGAATTTTCAAAAAAAAAAAAAAAAAAAATCATTTCAAACTCGTTCAAAAAAAAATAAATCAGTTTTCTCTCTTTTGGATTCAAATTTGAGAAACTTTGGTTTCTTCCTTTTCGGACAATGGCTCGCGGAAATCGTTTGTAGCCAGCGTTTGGATTTGAAGGGGCCATTCGCTCTCTTTGATAAGTCCATTATAAATCTTTAAAAAAAAAAGTTCAGAAAAAAAAAAAAAAAAAAACACTAAGGTTTTACTAATTGCGTTCTTTGACCAAAGTGGATATAAGAAAAGCCTTGTCCAGAGTGTGGAGGTAGCTAGACCGTTCGAGGCAAGGGTCCTCCAAACGGGTTCATTAAGTAATCCTACCTTTACCTGGGGGCTGATCTATCTACTAAGGTTTCATAAGACCGAATTGGAAACCTATGTGTGCCTTTCAAAAGAAACTCTTCAAAGAAAAAAAATCTCTTAAAAAAAAAAAAAAAAAAAAAACTCCGTCGCTTTTGTGTTCAGATTTGAGATTCGAGAAATTCTGGTTCCTTCCCTTTCGGACTCAGTGCTTCTAGAAATGTTTGATCCTGTGTTCGGATTGGAATACCATTTGCTCTCCTTTATGAATCCAATATTGACCTTTCAAAAAGAAAATCCCATCTCGTGTCCTTCTCAAGGATGCGATCTACAAAATTTGTGCCTAGCGGTGCTAGTACGCCATTTTCGGGTCTACTGTATTCGCGACTGACACATTTGTATCCTCAACCTTATATCATCTTACCTCGAGCGAGCCTTTCTTCTCAGTAATTTGAATTAAGGTCTACAATTAATTCTAGCAGTCACTGGAACGCTCACCCTGAGCCTACCATACTTGCATTTAGAATAATTGTACCCTCTATGGCTTTCTGTCTTCTTCATCTTGCATGGGCTAGGCCATGTCCCCTCGAGTGATTTGAAAAGACAAAACCATAGTTATTTTCCATTTATGATCACCATATTCTTGTGATTACTAATGGATGTGGTCTTGTTTCAGAAGTTTTCCAAACTAACAATGGTAGCTTCATTGACCGTCACCTTCGATGAGAACAAGTACCAACTTCTACTTCAAGAGAAGCAAAACAAGCACACTCACAAACGCTTTGCCAATTGCCGAAGCATCATCTCCCTCGACAACTCTCAAAACACCGGGTCGACCTCTACTCCTCGAACCATCATATTTGGGTCGCTGGGACCATTCCCACTCCCCGCAGAAAAAACTGTACCTGCCAAGAAGCAGAAAACCACCCCTAAATCTGTCACTGTCATGACACCAAGGGCAACAACCAAGAAGCCTGAAGCTCGTGGCACTCCCACGAAGCCTTAACCTACAAGAAACCAGGTCTACCCTAAGACCTGGTCCCCGAGACCTTCACAAAGCTAAGGAGGTCGCGAACATCTACAAAGCCAGCATACCTGGCCCCTCTCAAGGAGAACTGGTTCTGCCCTCTCTTTTACATGAAAGAGGAGAAACCTACCCTCCGCCAAACAAACAAATCAATCCAGCATGAGTCGGCTTACTCCTACAAGCCCAAAATCAAGTCATGCATCACCAGGCCTCTGCAAGAACCTGCTAAGGCCTACACTCCTGTGAGTCGACCCTTCATCTCAACAGGGGCTGAACTCGGAAAATTTAAAGCCTCACTGCCACAGGCAAAGGACCGCGTCCGGATCCTGTCCATGCCTAGCTTCAAAGAAGACAAGCTCGGCTACTGTGCATGAAGAACTACGTCCTTCATTGTTAGAGCTTAGCTAGAGCTCACCGAAGCTCAAATTGCTCGTCGTATACATTGCCACGCGGTATATCAACAAAAAGGAGTAGAAAAGCAGAGGACCCAGCATCCTACACTTTAGGTCTCTCAAAAATGGGTTGAAAAAGAAAGACCCAACCAAGTTGATGCTGTCCATATGGTTGGCAAAATCAAAAGACACCAGAAGTCAACAACCAAACTTCATGTCAGACGACCGGTGACTCGCAACGTCTCTCGGATGCGAAGACATCAAGATGATTCTCCCACTCCTTCAAGCCAAGGACATCAGAGTAACCACTCCTTGGACTCTTCGTCCAAAAGAATGAGCTCCAGCTTAGTCACCAAGATGATATCCTTATTCGATTCTTGGAGGATGAATGTCGCGACCTCGGACCAGGTCCATGGGCCTAATCCGGGATCGAGACTAAGTTTTTGAATGATACGAACGAATGAATGAATGGTTAATGCCATAAGACATAATAAATTTCTTAATACGTCCACGGGTTAATAAAAGATAAGGTATTACCTGTGCACGTGATTTCCCACAGGTGTCCGTGGTGAGGATATCACATCAACATAAGATATTTATTTAAGTGCGGAAGCGTGTAGCAAATCAAAACCATAATTCATTCCTGAATAACAAGACTATTAACATGTATATGAATAATTGATGTCAGAATGAGCAATGATCATTAGTACTTTCCCAAAAGGTGATGTTAAAGTTTATACAAAAGATCAGTTAATTACATTTTCCAAAAATAGAGGCTAACAAAAGCCAATGTAACTAAACAGTTTCCCGAAAGGAATAGGTTATCCACAAACCCCAAAATGAATCGTATCTCGAGGCAACTGAATGTCTAGATGACATCATCGGCATGCCACTCAACTAAGCGCTGCGGTTCTCCGACATTTTAACTTTTAAAATTGCGGGCAAAATATCGGAGTAATAGTTTTGTTTAAGGTGAATAGGGGTCCTGTATGTCGATCATAATAACTTGGTACTCGTTGAGTTTAGAGACATTCCGGGCTCCTTATAAACCTTAGAAATTTTCAAGACTTCAAATGAATCTTTGTGATGTAGTTTCCTTCTCAAATGGATTTCAAATAATGTTTATAAGTCTTCCCATCACAATAGGGCACCCAACAAACCTCCCTCAAGCATTTAGACATTTCATTTTTGCTCCCAAAATAACCCTAGATGAATAGTACCCTGGTCCGCTCGAGCGATGTGCTCTCTAGAATGGTTTTCTGGAGGGGTTCACTCGAGCAAGCTGAGGTTCGCTTGAGCGAACTCGTCAATACAGATTGGCTCGAGCAAACTTTCAATTCACTCAAGCTAACCATTCTCTAGAATGAGTTCTAGGAGGGTTCGCTCGAGCGAAGTAAGGTTCGCTCGAGGTAACTGTCTACTGGAATGGTTAGAACCCTTTTCTGGACAGGTCGCTCTATCAAGTTCGCTCGAGCGAACTGTCCAGGAACTAATTTCGGGGCAGTTCTGCTTCTTCCCATTTTCCTCTTCTTACAATACCTTTGAGCCTCATTCCTTCACCAAAATGAGAGGCTCAAAACTCCTTACTAACATCATCCAAAACTCCGATCAAAACTTCATTAAACATTTAATCCAAACACCTTCTTCTCAATCACATTCAACCACAAAGAGAAGAGAAAATCCATCAAATCACAAGGATTCATTTATACTACAAATCAAAAATAAATGAGAGGTCATAAAGGCAATGCTTCAAGAGTTAACAATCAACCAACTCATTCATGTGCATTTATTTCAAAAGCATGTAAATCAAGAATAGTATGAATAGAGATGACAAAAATCAACACATTTCTCGTAAAACCATTTAATGCACAAATTATCAATTCATCCACTTGCCTTAGGTCCAAGCTAAGCCAAAACAAGTTCTAAACACTTCTCCAAGCGAAGATCACAAGCTACACACAAAACCTCCAAATAAAACCCTAAAATGGTGAAGACAATGAACAAGGAAGAAGAAAGCTTCAATAATACAAATGGAGCTTCTCTAAGGCTAAAGGAACACAAATCTAAGAGATGGGGGAGGGTTGCTTACTTGTAGGTTCTCCAAATGGGCAAGAATAGCTCAATGTGGGTCTTGGAATGGGAGGTTTTCTCCAAAAATGATATTAATGGAAAGCTCTAGTGGAGAGGAAGGAGATGGTGACATCCATTCTTCAATTTGTGAAAGGTTTGGTAGTGATTGAGGTGGAGAAGCTAGACGAAGAAGAAAAAGGGGGAAAAGCCCTAGCTTTATGTTGGGTTTGTGCTGGAAAAGGAAGAAGGAGAAGGAGGGTTCTCCTTTTATAGCAAATGAGATGGGTTCCACCACTTGAAATTCTTGTGGGGTTGAAATCTTGGCTTTCGGGACCTCGGATGAGTTCGACGAAAAAGGGAAAATTGTTTGTCGAAATTTCTAGTTTCCAAAAAGTATATGTTTCACGGGTTTCGAGTATATCAAATTTCGGGTCCAGATTTGGTGTAAAATGACTGTTTTGCCCTCAATACTAGGAAAATCGAGTTTCGGGGTCTCGAATGGGCATGGGATCAACATGAAAGTTGTGGAGATTAACAAGATGAGTAAAACGGGATTAAAATGCTAATTATTAAAATCTCAAATAATCCCCCAAGTATACGCAAAGTCATAAAAGGAACCCCCAAAGGGTCCCACAAATCACGAATGCACTCAAAATTCTCCAAAGCTATTATAAAGGATATTCTAATCTCAACTAAACCACAATCCACTAGTCACACTTAGAAATAACACACCACTTAAGTAGTACTAATCGAGGTCTCTCGGGTTGGGGTCTTACAATGAATGTCCTGTTACAAATGCTGAGCAGCCTCCACCGCATGATGACATAACCGCACGCATCTAGCAGTTGGAGCAAGGACAACAGAGAATTGAGGCTCTGATGGAAAACGTCCTTCTCACTTTCCAACGTCCACCTAACAATGAAGCTCCTCCGAGTCATCAAGATGACGAGGTTAATGGGGAAAACAATGAGTCACTCTCCCATACCAAAAAGGACGTTGACGATGTCCTCACCAAAACAAAAGAAAAGGATACACTGAAGGAACATGGGATCAAGCCACCACATTCCTTATGGATGGACTCGGTTCCGTTTCCTGCAAAATTCAAACAACCTACTCTCCAGACATATACGGGGAAAGGTTCAGCCAGACAACATGTCATCCACTTTAAGATCCTGACGAGAGTTATTGCGGATCAAGATGCCCTTAAGATCCGTCTCTTTGCAAGTACCCTAAAAGGTACGACCTTTGATTGGTACTCCATTCTGCTGGAGGACTCTATCCAAAACTGGGTCATGCTGGAGACACGCTTCCTGACCCACTTCAAAGGTGAAGTTCATCCTATTACTAAGGCACAGCTCTGCAGCATAAAACAGGGAGAGAATGAGTCAACATATGACTTCATTCACAAGTGGAAGGCGATGGCGTACAAGTGCTCAGAGGATCAACCCCTTGATCCTAAGAGTGATCTTCCAAAAGAAGACCCTTCTCTAGAAGCTCTTAAAGTTGGTAGAGGTACTCACTTTGGCTGGGATTACCACAAAAATTACAACCAACCTTCTTCTTCTTATGTAAATCCTTTGGGAAATCAAGTTGTAAATGCCCCAAGTGACAATAAAAATGAAAATGCAGGCCCGAAGGAGGCTTTCAAGTACGACTTGATTGAGCACTTCAAACACATACCTGCATGACTGCACATCCTTGACTTATTACAAATGTCTCCACAAACTCCTGACAGTCTCATTTCAGAACTGCAAAGGCTGAATGCGGATGTCAACAAACATGCCCCACAAGTCCTATAAATTAAAATGGACTATAGGGTCAAAAAATCAAGTACTTTCTCAAAGGAAAAAAAGAAGAAAACTAAGGGATCAAGCATTGAATGCCTCTTGGTTAGAAAAGCAGCAAGTGCAACCTTTGCCTTCGATAAGGATGACCTCCTACTGGGCGAAACAAACCACAACCGACCCTTGTACTTCACAGGGGACGTCAAAGAAATGCCAATTCACAGAGTCCAGATCGACCTAGGTTCTGCACTCAACCTCATCTCTACTTCAGCACTCGAAGAGCTAGGTATTCCACCTAGCAAGTTGAGTCACACGTCTGTATCCATCTTTGGATATGATGGGAGCGCTCAAAGGCCTATTGGCAAAATCAGGTTCAAATTGCAAATCGGTGATCTTATTTCTGAAGTCATTATATATGCAATAAGGACCCCTTCGTGCTACAATATCCTTCTTTGACGCCCCTGGATACATGAGAATGGTGACGTCCCATCAACTTTACATAAGTGCATCAAGTTCGTTGGCAACGACGGCTAGATACATCGAGTGTTTGAAGACAAAAGGCCCTTCAAAGGCAAAGACGTCCATTTTGCAGATGCTCAAATGTATAAAGATGGAAAAGAAGAAAAGGAGGAAGAAACAACACCCTTTGCCGAAAATCTCCAGAAAGATAAGGGCAAGGCTCCTCAGCAATCATCGGAAGAAAACAAACCTTCCAACAAATCCGAAGAGAGCAATCATTCTCCCTTCGTTGTTTCTCTCAAATCTTTAAAGCCTTTAGTAATCACCACCAAAGCAAAGAAGACAAAACAAAAGGCCGGGGGCAAGTTTGTTATCTCTTTTGTGTCTATCATGCATGACACAGATTCAGATTCAGAGACAGAAGACGACACATCGTCAAACGAAGCTGATACTCAGCAAGTTCAGCTTGCTCTCACTCCATTGGAGACACCTGCCGACGTAGAAGATCCTACGTCTGCTTCCTTCATCGTTCTGGTAACTTCGGCAGAAGAAAAGTCGATCTTCTTCCACAGATCGGAAGCTTCTTTATCAAATTCTTCGCTTGAACCTTTCCAAAACGAAGGTATGCCTCAACTATTCCTATATAGTCAAATGGCACAAGCTATCATGAAGAAAATGGGCTATGATGCTCAGAACCCAATCGGTTTGGGAGGTGGCCGTGGTACTCTCACACCATTGGAACCCACCTTGACCAAAAGTCAACTGGAGGATTGGAAACTCTATCTTCATATAGACAAGTCTTCATACGGGTTAGGGTATAATCCTGACACTCCCATGAGACAGTTCACACAAAGGTTGCAAAGTCATTTTGCCGACCAAGCCTCAACATCTCGTGTCCATGAAGACATTAACCTCCCTAGATATCTCTTTGAGGAGTCACCCGTCAAGGATCCAGGAAGCTCCTCCAATTGGTATGATTTCTCTGACGATGAAGAAGAATTGTCCAATGACACAGATGCGCGGTTTTCTGACCTAGAAGAACTATCGTCTCCAAAAGAAGTACCCTACTTTGACCTAGTTTCAACAGGTGATTGGGATCATCTCGTTACAAGTCTTGAGAAGAGTACCGATCAAGAAGACGTATGGACCAAAGCAAAGCCTTGGTCTGTAAATGCCTTTGGAACTCCAGAAGGTCTTGTTGAGTTGCAAGCCTCTGAAAACATTATGGAGGAACCACTTTCAAACCTTCCAATAGAAGATCATGTTCAAAAGATAGACTTAGGGACACCTGGTAACCCACGTCCTGTATTCATAAGTAAGAATATAAGGGATGATGAGTTGTCCAAGTTTATCGCTTTTTTCCGTGAGTTCGTTGATTGTTTTGCATGGTCTTACGCTGAAATGCCTGGCTTAGGCCCCAAAATAGCAGTCCACAAACTCAATCTGCGAAAAGATATCAAGCCTGTCAAACAAGGCCAAAGAAGATTCCGTCCTGATGTGATGGACAAAATTGAACAAGAAGTTCATAAACTCAAAAGCGTTGGCTTCATCGGCGAGGAACAACATCTTGAATGGTTGGCCAACATCATCCCCGTGACAAAGAAAAATGGGCATATAAGGGTCTGTATTGACTATAGGGACCTGAATAATGCATGCCCTAAAGATGAATTTCCGCTCCTCATACCAGAGGTGATGATTGACAACACCTGTTGATTTAAGCGAATGACATTCATGGATGGATTCTCTAGCTATAATCAGATAAAGATGCATCCTGAAGATGAAAGACATACATCATTTCAGACTCCATTTAGCGTTTATTGCTACACTGTCATGCTATTCAGTCTGAAAAATGCTGGTGCAACATATTAGAGGGCTATGATGAAGATATTCCAAGATATGCAGCACAAGACAATCGAACGTTATGTCGACAACCTCGCCGTCAGAAGTAGAAGAAAAGAAGACCATCTCAAAGATCTTTGAGAAGTCTTCCTCCGACTTTGCAAACACAAACTGCGGATGAATCCACTAAAGTGCTTCTTCAGTGTTTCATCGGGTAAGTTTCTTGGATTCATATTTCGGAAAGCTGGAATAGAACTTGACCCCACCAAAGTCAAGGTTATCCTAGAAATACCATCGCCAAGGACCCTAAGAGAACTAAAAGGGCTTCAAGGAAGGTTAGCATACATCGACGGTTCATCTCCAATCTATCAGGGAAGTGCCGCCCATTCTCTCGCCTAATGAAGAAAGGTGTAGATTTTGTGTGGGATGTTGAATGTGAAGCCGCATTTCAAGACATCAAGACATACCTGACCAAATCTCCAGTGTTAGCTGCCCCCACAACTGGAAGACCATTCATCTTGTACACAAGAGCTCTCGACTATTCTGTAGGTGCTCTACTTGCACAAGAAAATGACGAGGGAAAAGAAGCTGCTCTATATTACCTTAGCCGCATGTTGGTAGGTGCAGAGCATCGCTACTCCCCAGTCGAAAAAGAATGCCTTATAATGATGTTCGCCGTACAAAAGCTACATCATTACTTACTATCCAACACAATCTACCTGATTTCGAGGATCAATCTCTTAAAGGTCCTTGTCACAAAAGCAGGTTCTCTCAATGCCCGACTGGTAAAATGGTCCATCCTTCTATCGCATTTTAATATTAGGTATGTACCACAAAAGCAATCAAAGGCCAAGCTCTAACAGACTTTCTTGCAGAGCATCCATTGCCCAAAAATTCTCCACTCATGGATGATCTCCCAGACGAACCCGTCTACACTGTGGAGATTTCCTCATCAAATGCCTCCTGGGACATGTACTTTGATGGCGCGACCAGGACAAATGAAAAAGGAAAGCATATATCGAGAATTGGCATTCTCTTTGTTACTCCCAAAAAATACATGATTCCGCACGCTTTCTCGCTACTGGAACCATGTTCAAACAATGCAGTTGAGTACCAAGCCCTGAATATAGGATTGGAACTCGCCCTCGAATCTGGCATCACCATGCTGGAAGCTTTTGGGCACTCTCAACTGATTGTCAACCAGATGAATCAAAAATTTGAAGTCAGGAAACCCGATCTGCTGCCTTACTACAAAAGGCACAATCACTTCGACAAAAGTTTGACATCTGTCACATTGCCCACATCCTCAGAGGTGAAAACATCCGTGTAGATGCCCTAGCTAGACTTGCGGCGTCTATGACAATCTAAGAAAGGGAAAACATGCAAATCATAGTGTCCCAAAGAAGGATTCTCCCTCCTCTTAACACACACCAAGCAGTTGCTGAATGACACTAAGTGGTTGGAAGTCGGATGTCCATCCTCAAACCTCTGATCGGCGACTAAAGGGATCCGTTCATTGATTACATTTTGTTCGGAATTCTACCTGAAGATCCAAAAGAACGGGTAAGCATTCAAAGATGTACCCCAAACTTTCATTTGGATATTCCTTCAAAAACACTTTATAGAAAATCCTTCAATGGAGTACTTCTACGCTGCTTGTCGCAACAAGAGGTTGAGAAAACTCTCAAAGAAGTACATGATGGTCTTTGTGGAGCTCATCAGGCTGGTCCTAAGCTCTACGATCAGACAAAAATGTTAGGTTATTATTGGCCTACCATGGTAGCTACCGCAATGCAATTTGCTAAGCGCTGCCAACAATGCCAAATTCATGGAGATTATGTCCACATGCCTCCAGAATGGCTACATCCTACAGCGATCTCATGGCCTTTCGAAGCATGGGGTATGGACATCATGGGTCTTATCTCTCTTCCATCAAGCAAAGGTCATCGCTTCATCTTCGCTGCTACGGATTATTTCTCTAAGTGGTCAGAAGCATTTGCGCTCAGCGAAATGAAGACCTCATAAGTCTTTCAATTCTTGCGCACCAACATTATCTGTCGCTTCGGCATACCTAAAAGATTCATCCATGATAATGGACCACAATTCTGGGATCACAGATTCTATAGGTTCTGCAACAAGTACAAAATCCAAAATTGTCCTTCGACTCCATATAATCCAGCAGCGAACGAACTAGCAGAAGCCTTCAACAAGACACTATGCAAAATTCTCAAGAAAATGGTCTCTAGTCACAAAAGAGACTGGGGCAACAAACTAACTGAAGCTTTGTGGGCTTATCGAACCACCGTTTGAGGGTCAACCCATAGCACGCCATTCTCTTTGGTCTATGGATGCGAAGTTGTTGTCCCTTTGGAAGTATAATTCCTTCCTTAAAGGTATATTTGCAAAATGACATGACGCAAGAAAGCAATGTCAAATTGAGACTCCAAGAGCTGGATAATCTCGATGAGAGACGGCTTGAAGGTCTACAAAGCATTGAGCTGTACCAAGCACGCATGGCAGGATCTTTCGACAAAAAGGTCAGGCAACGCGCCTATAAAAAGAGTGACTTGGTTCTTGTAGTAAAAAGGCCAATGGTTTTTACTAACAAATCCAAAGGCAAATTCGAACCAAAATGGGAGGGACCCTTTGTCATCGACAAATTCTTCTCCAATGGTGCATACGCTATTCTAAACATGGAAGGTGACAGATGTATGCTACCCATCAACGACAAGTTCTTCAAGCGGTACTACGCTTGAAGGCTTCCTCCAACGGGTCAGACTGATGCCTATATGGCCATAGCCTATTCCTTGGTACTTGCTCTCCAAAACCATCCCTTTTGGAATTTTCATCCTTATGTTGAAATTTCTAAAAAACTCTCAAAACAATGTTTACTTTCATAGTTTCATTGTTAAAAAAAAAAAAAAAAAAAACAAATCCAAAAATCCAAGTTTAGGAGCCTCTTCCCGGACTTGACCAAAAATTTTCGATCCTTGAACCCAAAATTCATGGTTTGAAACAAAAATCAGGACTCAAGAATTTCCACCCTAGTCTGCCCCGACTTTTACAACCAAAAATGGTTTTGAGTCAAAATTTATGACCCTCGTGTCTTTAAAACAAAAAAAAAAAAAAAGTTTTTCAAAAACTGCGGGAAGCGACGTGCAGTCGATACTCGCAAAAAACCCAAAAATAGAAGGTTGCGAACCCCATTCGATACTTCCAAATTTTCAAAATTGTAAGGACGCGACACCTTGTCAATACTTGCAAAATTTCATAAACAAGAAAAAATTGTGGAGACGCAACATTCCACTTGATATCCACAACCCAAATTTCAAAAAATCATGGAGACGCAACATTTCAATTGATATGCACAACTCAAATTTCAAAAAACCTCAAATTTCAAAAAATCATGGGGAAGTGACATTCAGTTGATTACCTGCAAAACAAAATTTTTTTGAAAAAACAAGGAAGCGACGTTCAGTCGATACATGCACCCCAATCCGCGAGGAGGTGACATTCCATCGATACTCGCAACCGAATGAGCAAGGAGGCGACATTCCATCAATACTTGTAATACCATTCGATAAGGAGGCGACTCTTAGTCGATACTTGCATTTTTGAAAACCAAGACCCGGTTATCATGCCAAAAACCTGACTTTCAAGCCAGAAACCAGCTCTTACGCCAAAATTGGCTATCAATGCCACAAAATCGGCTATAAATGCCAAAAGCTCGGCTTTCACGCCAAAAAAAAAAAAAAAATCAAAACCTGGTTTTCACACCAAAAAATCAAAAACCCGGCTTTCAAGCCCAAAAATAAAAAAACTGGCTTTTACGCCAACAAAACAAAACTTGGTTTTCAAAAAAATCCAGCTTTCATGCCAAAAACAAAAAAAAAAAAAAAAAATCTGGCTTTCATGTCATCTAAAAAATTCGGCTTTCATGCCATCTCCAAAAATTCGGCTTTCATGCCATCTCAAAAACTTTGGCTTCCATGCCACAAACAGATTTTCGCTTTCATGTCCACAAACAAATTTTAGCTTCAATGCCACAAACAAAATTTGGCTCTTACGCCACAAAATTCGGCTCCCATGCCATCTCAAAATCCAGCTTTCAAGCCATAAAAAAAAAGGCTTTCGCCACAAAATCTGGCTTTCATGCCCAAAACTACCCTTTGACAAAAGATTTTCACAAAATGACAACCTCTTGATCAAATTCTCAAACAAACATTCTCATTCAGCTCTTGCTTAAATTTGTTTTCATCAAAAAATAATTTAAGTGAAATGAGGGAATACAAAAAATATATAGTACAAAAAATCTTTATACATGGAGGTACCAAAAAAAAAAAAAGAGAAGAAAAGGAGTTTGTTACAACTCAGGAGATCTCTGTCTAACATGGTCTTCAACCAAAGATTCAACTCCTCAAACAGACTCTTGGCCTTCGCCTCCAAAGCTTCCAGGCCACGTTTCTTCAAAATCTTTCCATAAAATGTGGTAGAACGACGCGACCCATCTTCAGCACGAGGAAGCTCTTCCCAAAGCATTTGCCATTGCTCATATTCCTGAGTCTTCCTTCGGAGATTGCTGTCAGCCTCTTGTGACCTGGCGAATGAGAGTCCCTTCTTTAGCACAAGCTTCCAAAATAGCAGTCCATTTGACAGCAGCTTGTTCTTCCAGTAGCTCCAGACGCTGTTTGGCCTCGATGACCTCCCTATCAAGACGGTGCAGGTCATGTGTTAGCTCAATGATAGCCAGCTCGGTGACGTTCCTCTCCTGAATGAACTGCTTTCGGGTCCGCGAGATCTCATCCATTTCGGATTTGACCTCACTGGAAGGCTTAAAAAACATCTCATTGAAGAAGTCACCATTTGGGAAGCTCTTGGTCTCAATCCACTTGTTGCCCAAAGCAATGACTTCATCAACAAAAGCCTGGTCCAGACCGACTTCTTTGCTATCAGCAAGAATGTCCTGCACATGCTTGATCATGCCGAAACCAGCTTCCAAGTGACCTGAAGAGAGAGTCTCAACCCATGAGCTCAAAATGCTCTTCAACACCTTCTTTGCATACTGAAGAGACGGCCCAGATGAGGATTCACCATGCTCCGGCGTCGACTACCCATGTCATGCCCCATTGGAGGAGTAATCAATAAGCTCTTTCCAATTGAAGAAGTTGACTCATCATGAGGTTTCACCCCTGCCGTGTTGAAACTAGTAGAAGAACCCCCTACTTCTGGATCGACTGCAGGTATCTCCTGTTCTGGCCTTGAGGAAGACGGAGGAACTTCTCCTACTGCTTCACAATTTGTCAATAAAAGACAAAAAGGTATGAATATGATCTTGTCAAAAATCAATATCGAGATTATTACTACAAAATACCTTCTTCGACAACCGGCGGAATACTTTCTGCCTCCATGAGCTCATCCGAAGCATCGTCAAAGGTTGCATCCATGGATGGCTCGAAGTCGTCAGAATCCTCAGGCAAGTCAGCTAACAAGAAAACAAAGCAGCATGTTAGCAAATGACAGTACAAACAAAAAAAGGAGGAAAAGCAAAAGAAATCATACTAGGTGAAGGATTTAGATCCACTCCAGAATCCCTTGGTTCTTCTTCAGATGCCACAATTGGATCCGTCACCACTTCATCGGCCGGAATCTCAGGCGTCACCAAATCCTCATCCTCTGCTAAAAAAGGGGAGAAGGCAAATCAAATCAAAAAAAAAATCTCTCATAAACGAAAAGAAGCTGCAAAAGAAAGAAGGAGGATCATACCATCACCAGTAATCTCCTTTTCTCTGGAGGCTCATCAGTATCACCTGATACATCCTCAGCAATGGTAAGAGGGACTTCCGGATCAGGAGAGTCTTCGTGTTGTCTCTTATTACGGCGTTGTCCTCTCTTCCTCTTGCTTCTGTGGGTCGGTCTGCTCGAAGAACCCGCCCCGCTATCAAAGTCAGGACTTTCACTTAACTCTTCACCAGATGGTCTGCTTTTCCCAGTGGACTCTGTGAAAGCCTTTTTTCGCTCCGCTTGCATCCAAGCGTCGATTTCGGCCTCCTCCTCCTCCTCTAACTGTTTCAAGACCTCACCAAGAACTTCTTGCATAGCTTCAAATCTAATGACGTCCTGCTCATTGAGAAAGTCTATCTTATGATTCTCTCCAGAAAGAAAAGCCAAAACTTCCTCTCGTCGGACGCCATCTAATTTGCCAAGATCCTTCCCAGAAGACTGCTTTATATCAAGCTCCTTCTTGGAAAGCTCCCAGTACACCGAAAAGCTCTCCACGAACCATTTTGTGAAGCCAGCAGTCCGAAAAGTGGGCAACTCAGGATAAAAAATCATGGCGGTAGTGTCCTCCGCACTGTAAAAAGCCCATGCATTCCTCCCATCCTGCAAACCTCCAAAACGCTTCACCATGCTTGAAGGCACTCCAACAACGCCTTGAGAGAAGCCCAACTGCAACGAAAAACGTGAGGGGACATACGGCTGGATGTCGACAAAAAGATGTCTACGGTACACCATTGTACCAACTCATTTGTTAAAAAGCTACCTCTTCTCTACGTTGGTCAAAGAATAGTGCCTTCCCGACCTTTCCCTGGTGGAATCACGGGAGACACCAAAATCAAAAGCCTTCTTCAGCAGACCCAGAGAAAGCTTCACTGAAGACTACCCAATCTCGACGTCCCTGAACCGTCAGGATTCTCAAACGAGCAAACAAAAGAGATTCGGAAATGGCTACTCCTCTAGCCAACCGAATCATGAATGGATCATCATCTTGTGAGCACCCAACTGATGGAAGCTAGGGCAGTGGTATACATACCACGAATAGAAAATATGGGCTAAAAATACCATGTTCATGGGGAGCCCAAGCCGAACATGGAAAGCAGCAGCCTGCATTTCAGTACATAAATAGGAGTAAAGAGCAGGTACCAAAGCCAGCTGCTCTCCGAAAGCCATCTGATAAGCCAAAAAAATGCAATGCGGCTTGATGTGCGTATCATCTCCTCCAGCAAAAATAGCCTTACCAAGCCAGTAACTGAGGTAAACAGCGAGATCCCTCCGCAGTGCAATGTCAGGAGAAATGGCATTTGTACTCTTGAAGAAGTTCTTCAAATCTCCCCGCACGACAGAAGTCTTCTTCGAACCCGGATTCTTAGCTCTGGCTTCCCGGGTCATGCTGTCGGAAATCTCTCTATCAAAGAAGTTGGAAGATGAAGAACTAAAACTCTTCCAACTGCTCCACTTGACTTTTGAGCCCTCCTTCTCCTTAAAAAAATCATAGAAGGCAATGAGCTAAAAGTATATAAAGCTGGAATTCCTCATACTGCTCTTCGAGGACACTATCGATAGGCATGAACTCCTCATACAGTCTGCCAAGGATAGGCAGCCCAGTAATAACACTCAACTCAGTCAAAGAAAAACCAATCTCACCATTCGTAACAACGAATGTGTTGGTTTGTGGAAGAAAAGACTCCAACATGGCCATGAAGGCCTCATTAGAAAAGATCATGGTCTCCCTAAAAGCACGGACAACGTCGAAGATCTCGGCGTCCTTCAGAATGGCACCACCAATCTGCAAGATGTGATCAGTCCAAGACTTCCAATCTGAGTCAGCGTTGAAACGGCCACAAAGCCGGAAGGGTTTTCCCCAATTGCTGCCATCACCTTTCAAAATGCCAAGGCCCATCGGTCTCAAATAGACCGAAGGATGATCTGAACCTTGGTAACCACTGGCTAGCATCAGCATGTCCATACGGACAGGCGACTTCTCTACATAACCGGAAGGGCCGCTAACAAAAACCCCGGTCTTGATCACATTATTCCTTTTCACCCAGCTCAGAGGATCTTCCCTCTTAGGGCATGTGGGAGAAAGGCTCATGATCGAGATAGTGCGATCAAAGATCGACCGGGTAGAAATAGTTCTCTCCTCACCATCTGCCGTGTAAGAGAACTGAAAACATCTCCTTTGGTATGTCAAGTCGTCAGAGACTGCATCACCAAAGAAAAAGGTAGGCTTGGGCACGATGCTCTGATCGTCCATGACCCAAGGACTACTGCTTAACACAATCTTGTAGAATTCCTCATCCTTGGAAGTGATCAACTGTTGTCTCGCCTCATCACGGTGGAGGGAATCATGCTCTTCCAAGTTCCTCTCGACGTACTAGACCTTCTCCCAGGCCTGCTGTATGGCCACATTAGAAGATCTGGTAGAACGGCGAGGTGCATCAGTAACAGGCTCTTTGCCCTTGTTCGTTCTTCTGCAAAGGATGGAAAAGAAAAGATCAATCATCACCAAAATGACATAATTTTGCTAAAAGTTCTAGCGAAATTTTGGCATGGTTCCGGGGCAATTCCGAAGAAAAGGGAAACACCCTGAAAAAGATAGGAAGCTTGAAGATGAGCTCTAACACCACTGCAAGCTCATAGTCAGTGGAAGATTCTCAAAGAAGGTTTGAACTCAAACATTATTGCGAGATCAAGCCAGTCTTATCAAATTTCCGCAAAATTGGAAAAGGGCTCAACATTGGTGCCAGCTCCAAACTCTAGAACTTACAAAGCTCCTCAAAGATCCCACAAGACTAAGGAAGGGCTCAACATTGCTGCGAGCTCCAAATTCCAATACTTGCAAAAGATTTCCAGGTATGCATCATCATGCTTCCAAATCAATTTACTAAAAATCATGCATCAAAGAAAATCATCATGCATTAAATGCTAGGAAAACCTTAACCAACGCTTGACCAATTCCAACCCAACTTGGTCAAAATCAATCAAACTTTATCCATGTCAAAATTCATATTGGCTTGACCTAGAAACTCTAGCCTTTTGTTTGATGCAAAAAAATAAATAAATAAATAAATAAATTTGCATGAACATCTTGAAATTGCATAACCTCATTATCAAGGTGATCAAAAAGAGGAAAAGAGAGAGAGAGAGAGAGAGAGAGAGAGAGAGAGAGAGAGAAACCTATTCAAAAAAAAAACGTGCAAAAAAAAAAAAGAGCACGGATAAAAAAAAGTGGGAAAAAGAAAGAGAAAAAAAAAGAAGGAAAGCAAAAAAAAAAAAAAAAAAAAAAAAGAAAAGAAAGAAAGAAAAGGAAAGTTTTCTATTTCTACATGGGATTTCTTGTGAAGGAAGAAAACTTACTTGAAGCCATGGACGGAGAAAAAGGAGAACTTGAAGATCTTTGAAGAGAAGTTCTTGATCCTGGAGCACTCTTAAAAATTTTTGCAAAAAAGAAAGCAATAAGAGCAAGAGATCCAACCTCCCTTGCTTTTATAGAAGAGAGCAAACCAAAAGAGGAAATAAGGAGAAAAGCTAGGAGGTAAGTGCTAAAAATTAGCAACCTTCCCAAAAAGAAAGGAGATTTGAGATATTCTCTCCTAAAGAGAAGATTCTTTGAGAAATTCTCTCCAAAAAGAAAGGGAATGAGAAATACTCTCTCCCAAAGAAAGATACTTTGAGAAAATCTCTCCCAAAATCAAGGAAACTTGAGAGATTCTCTCCAAGTAAGGATATTTTTAAATATTCTCTACCCAAAGGAGATATTTTTAGATATTCTTTACATAATGTCACCATATGAGATCTAAGCCATCTTCAAAATTTAAGGTCCCATAGGTTAGCCCATATGAGCCAGGTTTGACCACCTAGGCACTAAAAAGTGGCTTTTAGTAAAAAAATCCCTCTTACCAAGAGCATACCAAAAAAAAAAAAAAAAAAAAAAAGAAAAAGGTTTCATGCCTCTTTTGAGTTGATTGGACCATACAAAAATTTTCTCAAGCGTCATGAGCTTCCAAAAAAAATCCGAACCATCCAACCACATGCACCAAATTGAGCCAAAATCTTGAAATTGACATTCCACAAAAAAAAAAAAAAAAAAAAAAAAAAAAAAAAAAACCAAACCACTTCAATGGACCCAAAATTGTCCCAAACAGTAACCAAAAAACCGAACCATAGTCCCCTAACTTGCCACATACATCTTGTTAGGTCATAAGGTCAAAATCAAGAACCAAATTTCGACCCCCTAACTTGCCACATATAGCTTGTTAGGTCACAAAGTCAAAGTCAAAATCCAAAACCTGACCCCCTAACCTGCCACATATATAGCTTATTAGGTCACAAGGTCGAAAAAAAAAAAAAAAAAAAAACCCTCTTGATCGCCTAATGTGCCACATAAAACCTTTAGGTTTACAAGGTCAAAAGGAAAATCCAAAACCCAAAAAGAAACAAATCCAAATGTCGTTTTCAAAATCTTTGCCTTGAGATGGTACATGATCCTTCTCACTGCCACAAAATTACCCTGGAAGCTCAAAAGGCTACCTTATCAAAAGAAAAATTTTCTCAAGCCTCTTGAGCTTCCAAAAAAAACCCAAACCATTTAACCCCATGCACCAAATTGAGCCAAAATCTTGAAATTAACATTCCACAAAAAAAAAAAAAAAAAAAGAACCCAAACCACTCCAATGGACCCAAAATTGTCCCAAAGAGTGACCAAAAACCGAACCATGTCCCCTAACTAGCCACATACAGCTTGTTAGGTCACAAGGCCAAAACCAAAAACCAAATTTCGCCCCCCTAACTTGCCACATACAGCTTGTTAGGTCACAAGGTCAAAATCAAAATCCAAAACCTGACTCCCTAACGTGCACACACAGCTTGTTAGGTCACAAGGTCAAAAAAAGAAAAAAAAAAAAAAAAAAAAAAAAAAAAAAACTCTCTTGACCGCCTAATGCGCCACATAAAGCCTTAAGGTTCACATGCTCAAAAGGAAAATCCAAAACCCAAAAAAAAAAAAAAAAAAAAACAAAACAAATCCGAATTTCATTTTCAAAATCTTTGCCTTGAGATGGTACATGATCCTTCTCACTACCACAAAATTACCCTGGAAGCTCAAAAGGCTACCTTATCAAAAGAAAAATGCTTAAAGACTCTTGGTCAAATCAAAAAGCTCTCCTTCAAAGGTCCCTTCGAGGCACATCAACAATAAAAACTATTCGTCATTGTACCTCGATCGAGGGGGCATTTGTTGACACAAAAAATGTCACTTTGCCTCTTCACACATTCTCAACATCAAAAAGCCACATGGAGCTGCATCCTACCACAAATAGGCGAATGCCGCTTCAAGCATCAGATCTTGTCAAACTCAAACAAAAACTGTGAGATCCTTCAAAATAACCACCAAAAGAGGGGTATACATGAAGTTTCGGTCCATTTTAACATCATTTGGCCTAACTTCACTCATTCAGTAGCAGAGCAGGATCTCCCGGTGGCGGTGAAGCCAGAGACCCTGACACACAAAACAGAGCACATAGGTTGCCTTAAAATGCCACTGGGATTCTCTATATCAAGTTTCAGGCCATTCCGACATCGTTTGGCCCAAAGAAAGAAACAGCCACAACAAAGTCAGCTCTCCCAACGGCGACAGAGTCGAAAGCATCAAATCTTTGATCAGAGCCTATGGATGGTCTCAAAATACCTCCAAAAGGCTATATGTCAAATTTCAAGTCAAACCGACAACGTTTGACCCTCCATCAACACTCGAGCAGCAAAATCAAACCTCTCGGCGGCGAGAACCACCAAAACCATCACTCATCAAACAGAGCACATGGTTGGTCCTATTTACCGCTCATGAGGCTTCACCTCAAATTTCAGGTCATTCCGACATCGTTTGACCTAGTTTTGACTTCTGACGGAAAATCGGCAACAAAGTCTTCGACCTTTCCAGAATATAAGAAGCTTTGTGCTCCGTTTTGTGCGGCTTCTCATCAAGTTTTCTTCAGGAGAATCAAGTCAATAAATGAGGGAAGATTTCAAGAAAAATACAGGGGAAAAAAGGATCGAAAAAGATAAAAAAACGGCCGAAAAACGACGACCGAAAAAGGGAAAAATCCCCATGGTCGCCAGCTACCTTGGAAATCCAGGTCGTCGGATTTCCGCCGGAAGGCCCTTTTCTTGACCTTTTTGCATTTCGGGAATTCCAGCCCTAGTGGTTTTCTGAAAATCTGATTTTTAATGCTCGAAATCGACTGATCTTCATCAACATTTTGGATCCGCCGTCAAAAGCTTGAAGTCATCATTGATCGCTTCAAGATCACCAACCGACTGACCAAGAAAGCACACTTTCTGCCCGAGAAAGCACACTTTCTGCCCGATGGATCAAGAAATCGATAGGACAGATGTTACCGGCCCGCTGGCATTAATCAGTGTCTAAAGTTGCATCGCCATCCGACATCAAACAACATATGGATCTATCGGTGATTATCGCAAAGAAGAATCCCAAAAGATGTGGTACGACCCGTGACTCTTCAAGCGCCCTGGCAATCAATTAATGAAGTTAAATGACCCGTTTCATGGCAAGTTAATGCAGTCATTAACTCATTATTTTGGACGGCCCGATCAGATTCAAGGAAAAAGGAATTACAAGTCCAAATAATCATGGCAATAAATCATGAAACTCCCCTCATCATGGAGATTAAAAGTGATTAAATGCTCATCATTCTCCATCGGCCAATCATATTCAAGGAAAAAGGAGTTACAAAATCAATAAATAAAAACTTGTAACTCCTTCCATCATGGAGCATCAATGCCATCAATGCTCATAAACCCACCTTATGGCCACCAAAACCTATAAAAGGGGGTTCATTCCAAGAAGAAAGGGTCCACAGAAAAAATCCAAGAAAAATCCCGAAGAATTCTCGAAGAAATCTCTGTACAAACAAGCTCTCCTTCTTCGAAGAAACTTTGCTGCAAGAAACACCACAAGGTGATCAAAGTCCCTTATGGGGCCACCCCCCCAAAGTCCTCTCCTTGTATCCAACATGGCCTACACGTGGCTTTTCAGCCCATCTACTTGGTTTTTTATTGGATATAGGACCTCCCATTAGTCTTTATCCTCTAAAAAACTGAAGTCCAAGCCAAGCCAAAATAATCAAAGCACCAAATGTTCTCATCTGAAGGACGAGGGCGAAGCCCATTCATGACTTGCGACCGTCGATCTGAACAAGTCCCCATAATCTCCTGAGAAGTTAAATTCCTTTTCTTACTTTTCTATTGTATTTTTTATTTTTTTAAAGAGACAAAAATCACAGTTCTTGTCTTTCATTATTGATGAGATTTGTAAATCTCCTTTCACGGCATAAAATTCGCCTTTTACGGCAAAACCGCCTTTCACGGCAAACAAACAAAAACCGCCTTTCACGGCAAACAAAATAAAATCGCCTCTCTTTCTTAAAAATATATGTGCAATGGAAAGTTAGAAAAAAGAGTTGATTTCCTTTCTACTTGTGAAGGTGAATCTCCGGATCACCACTTTAAATTCTAAGCATAATATAAAATCTGGCATACCCATAAAAAAAAAATGTTGATGCTCACTTTTCTCCTCCGCCCCCTGCAGCCCCGAGGCGGAAGGAGAGGACAAAAGCCAGGTCCATCAACTATAATTGGTCTACTGTGATTAGAAGTTAGTTTTAAGTGTAACAGGGTTTGGGGCTGATATTATAAATAGAGATTTAGGGTCTCTAGGATGAACAACCTATTCTGATTGCATAGTGATTCTCCCGTCTTCCCGTGGACATAGGCCAAAAGCCGAACCACGTAAATCTCTTGTTTTCTTGTGCGTAATTGATCTCTTCTTGTAGGCCTAGATCACAACACAATAAATGAATTATACAATATAAACAAAATATATATTAATCATAATCATAAACTACAAATTATGCATGCTTCACAAAATCTAGACTATTTTTTTATACTTCTATCTAAATATTTCATATGTGTTATTTTATATTGCACAAATTACTGAGATTTATCCAAATTTGGGAAATCTCCTAATTTGATTAATCAATTGACAAAGACCTGGATGAAATACAGGAGAATCTCATGCCTGCAACTTATTTTCACCTTTAGCAAAGAGCAAGACAACACCACCACCATCATCATTTTAAGCGTCTACACTCATTTGTGTGTATCCTAACAACATCAAGATACTATATCTATTATGGCCCTAATACAATAAATGTAGCACCACCAATTTGTATACCCAAATCCACACCAGAACCCCTTCCAATTCCAACCCCTTTACTCTATACACAACTACAACTCACTCGATTTCCTTGTTCGCTCCTAGAATACTGTCACTACTGATGCAACTTTCTATCAATCACCAGATGTATAAAAATACCTAATTAGACAACCATTTCTTATAATAATATCTAAGTTGTGGCAATTGTGCAGAGCCTTGTCTAGCTTTTACCAGTATATATCATATTCCATATAGCATTTTTGCTTTCTATATACTAATCCATTATTCCATAAAAAAAGGGATAAAGTTCATAAAAGAATGGCCACAGGTGCTTGAAAGAAACTAAGTCCTTTAGGACTTAATCATGCACATCTTGTCACACATATATTAAAGATGGTCTTCCCCCTTGTCAAAAAATCTGCAAGCTGGAGAACATCTCTTTCCTTTTCAATAAGACAATCTGTATTATTATATTTTGCATATTAATGATAAATAAAGAGATATGAATGTATTTGTTTCCATATTACCAATCAGAAGCTCAATCAGAAATGCTACTATACTCTCTAGCTAACTTCTTCAATAAATTCTTTGCTGATAACTTACAAATACCATGAGCCATCACTCAACATTCAAAATGAAACTTTCTTTTTCAACCTATGAACACCCATATGATTGTATATCTTTTTGTTTGTCATACAATAATTATACTTATTATGATATATTTCTCATACATAATATATATTTTACAAACACACTGAAATCATACATTCACTTTCTTGTATAGTATATTGATTTGTATTATAATTTGTATTACAAAAAACTTTTAAATCAATAATAAAAATATCATAACGATTTTAATTTCTTATTATCATATTTGTATATGTTTTTTCTTTACATCATGCATGCTTCATACGTATTATTAGCTCAGTAATCTTCATTCTTATCTCTCTAATACAAATTTAAATCTATCTTTTTCCTAGATATCAATCTTTTAATCATATATACATACAAGATGGAAAACCAATGTCAAACGCTTAAAGAAATTAATGATGGAATTCAAAACTAGACTACAAAGGGTTGCATTCATGAAATGAAGCGACCACAATCTTCAAGGAATAGCAAATCAACTTACCAACATCTAATCTTAATTGACGAACATGTATTATTTTATCAATAATTTATATTATTATCAAAATTAAAATTTGTAAGACCCCGTCCCGAGTGACCGCGATTAGTGTTAATTAATTCTTATTTTAGCTTTAAATGAGATTAGTGAATTTTGATTTAAGTTGGATTAGAATAGCTTTTAAATAGCTTTAGGAAATTTTGAGTGCCTTCTTAATTTAGTGGGACTCTTAGGGGGTTCTTTTAGCAACTTTACATGCACATGGGGGATTATTCGAAATTCCATAAATTCGTAGTTTTTATCCCGTTTGACTCATCTCATTAATCCCTACAACTTTCGTGTTGACCCCGTTCCCATTCCAGACCCCTAAACCCGACGTTTTCTCAATTTGAGGGCAAAATGGTCTTTTAGCCCAAAAATCTTGACGCAATTTTCAATATCACCAAAACCCGCAAAACATATACTTTTTAAAACTAGAAATTTCGACGAACAACTTTCCCTTCTTCGTCAAACTCGCCCGAGGCCTAGAGAATCATGTTTTTAACCCAACAAGCTTTTTAAGTGTGGGACCCACCTTCCCATCCTATAAAAGGTGAGCTCCTTTTCACTTTCACCTTTTTCCTTGGAATTGTTGTTGTGGAAAGATTACCATCAAATTAGGGTTTTCTTCCCCTTCCTCTTCTTGCTTTCTCTCCTCCAATCCACTACCAAGCTCTTGCCAAGTGAAAAATGGTGGTCATCATCTTCTTCCTCTCCTTGAGAACTCTCTTTGGATGCCATTAGAAGTGAAAGTAACTACATTGAAGCTTCCTTTGAGCTATTCTTGCCCATTTGAAGACTTTACAAGTAAGTCATCACCCTTATCTCCTATATTTGTGTTCTTCTAACCTTAGAGAAGCTCTACCTCCATTATTGCAAGCTTTCTCATCCCCATTCTTGGTTTTGACCATTTAAGGTTTGTATTTGGGGGTTTTTTATTGTGTTTGTAGGTTGACTTTGAAATATTGTGATTAGAAGATTGATCTACTAGCTTGGACCCAAGGCAAGTGGATGAATAGATACCTTGAGTTTTAGAATGTTTTATGAAACATTGTGGATAGCTTTGTTATCTTTCATTCATACTCACTCTTATTGATTTCATTGATTTTGAAATACACATATGAAAGAGCCTTGTTATCTCATTCAATGTCTTAGAAATGTTGGCACATAGTCTTCTATTTTACACTTGTTTATAGCACAATGAATCTTTGTGAATGATGGGTTTCCTTTCGCTTTCTCTTGTGGTTGAATGTGGTTGAGAAGGAGGTGATTGGATGGATGTTTATGGAAGCTTTGATGATGCTTTGTGTGGGGTTTGAAGGAGGTTTTAAGCCTCTCATGTTGGTGTAAGAATGAGGCTCAAGGAGATTTGCAAGGGGGAAAAAGGAGGGAGCCTGAACTGCAATTTTGCAGTCTTTTGGACAGTTCGCTCGAGCAAACTTGACACTTCGCTCGAGCGAACCCCATCCAGAACAAAGGGAAGGTCCGCTTGAGCGAACCTGTATTCACTCGAGCGAACCCCTCATAGAGAGTTGTTAGCTCGAGCGAACTTCTAGTCCGCTCGAGCTAACTGTGCAGTGAGCCTAGATTAATATAGGAAGTCTTGAAATGTTCTTCTAAGTCTTGGGGAGGCAATGTTTAGAGCCCCAATGCGATGGTAAGACCGAGAAAGAGAATTGTGAAGCTTGATTAAGGAAGAAACCCCATTATGGAAATCCATGGAGGATTTGTGGATTTGTCAAATTGTATAGGGAGCTTGGGAGGTCCTTAATCTTATCAAGTACCAAGCTAGTGACAAAACTCGACATACGGGACCCCTGTACACCTTCATTTGAATTTTTGATCCTCCATGCATGTTCCGGTATATTGTGGAAATCCTTTCGTATTTCTTTTCACTTGAATTTCTTAAGGACTCGCATGTTTTCACATGATTTTACTAGCTTGTTTCAGAAACACTGACTTATTCACCTTAAGTGTTGTCGCGACCCCGGACCGGGTCCCTCAGACAAGGCGGGCCTGATCCGGGATCGGGGACACTAATGTGATTAATGATATGATGTATGATGTATGATTGTTCCAATTTATTGAAACCAAACCAACAAAACGTATACGAGTCCATCAAGAAGGATGCCACTCGTACACGCGATTTCCCACAGGTGTCCGCGGTGAGGATAACACATCGACATGAATATTTCTTTTATGTGCGGAAGCGTGTAGCAAATCTATATTTCATACATTCATGTCCAAGATATAAGATTTAAAGCACGTTTCATACTAGTATCAAAATGAGCAATGATCATTAAAGCTATAACCCCAAAATAAAGTTAAGGTTTACAACAAGGTAGTTTAATTACATTGTTCCCAAAAATAGAGGCCAACAAAGGCCAATGAATGCAGTATCAAGTTTCCCAAAAGAATGGTTAGTTACAACCCAAAAGGTGTTACGCAACTCAAGCACTCGAATGTCTAGATGACATCATCGGCGTGCCACTCAACTAGTCGCTGCGGTTCGCCAACCGCAACCTCGAGCTCCTCCTCGGGGAGACCAACAACGGGACCTGAGTACCAAAGTCAAGTGTCAAACACGACGGTTTGGCAAACGAATGAAAAGACATAGCAATATAGAAAATACCTTGAAAATCATTTAAACCTGTCAAAGCATTAGTTTCATAAAACAAGATAAACATTTATCCAAATACATATGCAAGATAAAACATGTAAGGTAACCAAGGAAACGGGAAACAGACAAGATGGCAACCACACATAGCTAAATCCTCTATCACCGAAGTGACAAGAGTATATCGGGATGTTGTCTCAGTCACCGAAGTGAGGAGATGCAACATAAGTAACATATACATATATAATACAATACGGGACGGGACCACGGTAGCGAACCGGGAATCGGGACAAGACCACGGTAATAACCGGGTAGCGGGATCCAAGACTGCAGCTGGCGGGACGGGAAAGGGTCTCCAAGTCGGTCGATCAAACCGGCAGGGAAAGCCAAGCTTAGTGGTGCCGACTCATAGGTCAAATCATGTAAAACAAGTCATGTACAAATCATATTTAATGCACTTTAATAAACGGGCGGGACGGGGTGCTTAAAAGAACTAATCTCATTTTCAAACGGGAAGTGCATGTCGGGCTAGCAAAAGCTTTAGTTTCAAATTCAATGTTTTAGGGGATGATAAATCACATTTCTTGAAATTCGGGACAAGTATCGGGATTCGATATAAATCGAGTGAATAAGGACCCCGTATGTCTATTGTGATGATCACTTGGTACTCCTTTAGTTCAGAGACATTCCGGGCTCTTTATGCACCTTAGGGATTCAAACCCTAACCGTATTTTAGTTAAACAAAACCTAATTGAGAAGGGAACCTAAGCACGACGTTAATCTAGTAGTACCGTACAACCTGCTCAGTCGTCGAAGGGAAAACAGATTCGCGATACCCAAGCAACCCAATTTCGCGTTTAGATCAAAGAAAGGATATCCCGTCGTTCTGTACCGTTCAAGATTGAACTAGATTAAGTACCGATACAACCGGATTAACCGTGGGGAAATGTCGGTTCAACCATCCTCAAAAGAAGTCAAAAGGGTCCACAAAAGGGTCACTAAGTTCCACTTAAAGTCCATCTAGCATTGGGTAAAAAGTCAGTTTTTCAGCATGTTTTTAGTTGGGCCGGTCGACCTGGCCCATGGCCGGTCGACCGCGTACACAGGGGCTCGGTCGACCGGCCATGGCCAGGTCGACCGGAGTTGTAACTTACAATTGTGCACAGTGTTTTGGTCAGGCTCCAGAGAGCCTGACCTCTGTGTCGCCGGTCGACCGCGCCCTAGGCCGGTCGACCGCGTGCACTGTAGAACTGAGACTCCCGCAGTTCAGCAGGCTGCTCTGCAGGGGGTCTGTCCCAGTGTCGCCGGTCGACCGCGCCATTGGCCGGTCGACCGTGTACACTGCGTAACAGAACCCAGGTTCTGTTACAGCAGTGCAGGGGTTCATTCCCTTTTTCCAAACTTTTCTACATTGTTTCCAAACCTGATTAGCAATATCATATGTGATTAAAACAAGCTTTCAAGCATGAATATGATCATTTATTTCCAACCTAAACAAGTCATTAATGCATCAAAACCTTAGGTAAAACCATAAGTGCATTTCAACCAAAACTCTTTCAAAAGTAAAAATGTCAAAACATTCACTTGCCTCAAGTCCCAAATCACTGAAAAATAGCTCCTAGCACTCTTGCAAGTCAAGGAAACAAGCTCTACCAAAAACCCCTAAAACAAACCCTAAAATGGGTCAAAACAATGAAGAAGAAGAGAGAGCTTCCAATATAGAAAATGTAGCTTCTCTAAGGCTAGAAGAATACTAATCTAGGAGATTAGGAAGAGAGCTTACCAAATGGTGTTCCAAAGAAGCAATGCAAGCTAGAAGAGAGTCTTGGAGTGGTGGGATTTCCTTCAAAATGCTGTCTATGGAGAGCCCTTGCAATGGAGAAGAAGATTATGGAATCTCTTGAGATGATGGTGCAAGCTTGGGAGGTGCTTGATGATGGAGAAGCAAGAAGAAGAAGAGAAGGTGCAAATAAACCTTAGGTTCAGTTAGAGTTGCTGGAAAAAGAGGAAATGAAGGAGGAGGGTTCTCTTTTATAAGCCATACAAGTGGGCTCCACCATCAAGAACTTAGAAAGGCTGAAATAGTGGTTTTCGGGGCTCCGGATGAAATCGACGAAGAAGGAAGAAATGATCGTCGAAATATCTAGTTTCTAAAAGTTTATGTTTCGCGGATTTCGGGATTAACACTAATTTGGTACAGATTTAGAGTAAAAGTACTGTTTTGCCCTTGGAGCTAGAAAAGTCATGTTTCGGGTTTCGAACGGGAACGGGATCAACATGAAAGTTGAAGGCAATAATAAAACAAGTAAATCGGGATGAAATACAAATCACGAAAACCAATATACAATCTCAAGCACACAAAAAGCCATAAACAAGGGAACCCCCAAAGGGCCCCACTAATACCAAAGCACTCAAAATCCCCAAAGCTATTCCAAATGCTATTCTAAACCACTAAACCAAAACCACAAGACAAATCAAGACTAAAACGCAACTAACTAAGCACTAATCGGGATCACTCGGGTCGGGGTCTTACAAGTGTCCTATTAGCCCTGTACATGCATGACCAGATATGAATATGATTTGTGTGCCTATTGTAAGACCCCGATCCGAGTGATCTCGATTAGTATTGATTAAGTTGCGTGTTAATCTTGATTTGGTTTGGTGGATTTTGGGTTTAGTTGGTTTGGAATAGCTTTGTCATAGCTTTGGAATTTTGAGTGCCTTTGGTATTAGTGGGGCCCTTTGGGAGTTCCTTGTTTATGACTTTACGTGTATTTGGGGTTTTATCTTGGTTTTCTTGGTTTGTATTTTATCCCATTTTGTTTATCTCGTTAATACCTTCAACTTTCATGTTGATCCTGTCTCCGTTCGAAACCCCGAAACTTGACTTTTCTAGTTTCAAGGGCAAAACAATACTTTTACACCAAATCTGTACCAAATTATTGTTATTCCCGAAACCCGCGAAACATATACTTTTGGAAACTAAATATTTCGACGATCATTTCTTCCTTCTTCGTCGATTTCATCCGAGATCCCGAAAACTACTATTTCAGCCCAACAAGGTTGCTAGTTGGTGGAGCCCACTTGTGTTGCTTATAAAAGAGAGCTCATCTCCCTCCTTTTCTCCTTTTTCCAGCAACTTTCCTTGAGCCTAGGGTTTCCCTTTCTTCTTCTTGCTTTTCCATCATCAAGACATCACCAAGATTGCACCAACATCTAAAAGGATTTCATCATCTTCTTCACCACTTCAAGAGCTCTCCATTGGTACCATTTGTGAAGAAATCCCATCTCTATAAGATCCTCGTTTAGCTTGCCTTACTCATTTGGAGCACCTTTTGGTAAGCTCTCTCCCTAATCTCTTAGATTTGTATTCTTATGATCTTAAAGAAGCTACATTTCCATTATTGAAAGCTTTCTCTTCTCCTTCATTGTTTTGACCCATTTTAGGGTTTTGTTTTGGGGGTTTTTGTAGAGGTTGTGTTCTTGGCTTGCAAGGGTGCTTAGGAGCTTGTTTTCCTTTGATTTAAGACCCAAGGCAAGTGGATGAATTGATACTTTTATCTTTGAATGAGTTTTGATGAAATGCATTTATGTTTTCACCTAATATTTTGTGATAATAATAGTTGGTTTAGACTTGAAATAAATGCTCATATTGGTTCTTGTTAGCTTGTCAAATCCATGTGTTTGGATTGTTCATCAGGTTTAAGAAAGGAAGAGAAAAAGGTTGGAAAATGGAAAGACCCATTGAACTGCTGTAACAGAACCTGGGTGCTGTTACGCAGTTCACACGGTCGACCGGCCAAGGGGCGCGGTCGACCGGGCACACTGGAACAAGTCCCCTGTGGGACGACCTGCTGCACTGCGGGAACCACTGTTCCGCAATTCACGCGGTCGACCGGCGAAGAGGGAGCGGTCGATCGGCCACACAGAGGTCAGGTTCTCTGGAACCTGACCAAAATACTGTTCACCCATTTAATTTTACAACTCCCGGTCGACCTGGCCCTTGGCCGGTCGACCGAGCCCATTGTGTACTGGGTCGACCGACTAAGGGCCAGGTCGACCTGTCCAACTGGAAATCCTGCTGAATTATGGATTTTTGCCCTATGTTAGATGGACTTTAAGTGGAACTTAGTGACCCTTTCGTGGACCCGTTTGACTTCTTGTAAGGATAGTTGAACCGACATTCCTCATGGTTAATCCGGTTGTATCGGTACTTAACCTAATTCAATATTGAACGGTACGGAACGACGGGATATCATTTCTTTTATCTAAACGCGAAATTGGTTTGTTTGGGTATCGCGAATCCGTTTTCTTTTCGATGACTGAGTGGGTTGTAAGGTACTACTAGATTAATATTGTGCTTAAGACCCCATCTCTATTATGTTTTGTTTATTTAAAATTCGATTAAAGTTTGAATACCTAAGGTGCATAAAGAGCCCGGAATGCCTCCAAACTCAAGGAGTACCAATTGATCATTACAATCGACATATGGGGTCCTTATTCACTTGATTTATATCGAATCCCGATACTTGTCCCGAATTTCAAGAAATGTGATTTATCATTCTCGAAAACATTTGTCACGCCCCCGGACCGAGGCCCTGATAATCAAGTCCTTAATCTGGGGACGCGGCGCGACGGACTAGAAAATTTCGCCCGCACGCGCTAATTATTTTCCCACAGGATTCCGCGGTGAGGATCCCAGACGATCCATCACAACAAATAAATCTAATGCACATGAATAATAATGTTATGCGGAAGCATGTAGCAAAATAAAACTCCATATAACACAAGATAAATGTACAAGTTCGATATCAAAAGAGAAATATATACATAGCATAACCAAGGTTAATTACAGTTGTGAGGACAAAAGTAGTTTAATTTATACAAACCTGACAAAGCCAATAAAGGCTATTAACAAAATTCCCAAAAATAACTGTCAGTTCCCAAAAAGATGTTATCGATGCTCCAAACCAAATGTGACGTCTACATGACATCATTTGGTTGCCACTCGGGCTCCACCTGAGGCCCTACTGCCTCCTGCGTGTACTCCGCCTCAAAGGCTGCGGGTCCGACATCTGACACCAAACAAGAGAAGTATCAGACACGACGGTCTGACAGGTGAATAAAACAGATCTGATATACAAGTTATGAACATCATGTTTAAAATCATAAGGATACTGGTAAAAACAAATCATATATAAGGAATAAATCAAATGAAGTATTTCAGTGCAAATAGATTTAAATATCTCAAGCTAACTGACAAATATTCAAAATATTGACAAACCACATTTAGCTAAATTCTCCTATTACCGAAGTAACAAGAGCAAACAGAAACCGTGGCCACTACCCGTGGGACCGGAACAAACAGAGCCGTTGCCGCATAAAGTGGGACAGAAATCAGAACCGTTGCCCCTACTCGTGGGACCGGAAATCAGAACCGTTGCCACTACTCGTGGGACCGGGAACAGACAGAACCGTTGCCATGGCCGGACAAACAGACAGAATCCAAACTGCAGTTGACAAATAATTTTAAAGATTCCAAGCTGGGTGATCAGCCCAACAAGGTAACCTAAGCTTAGTGGTGCCTTTACATTTCAAAACCTGAACCGATACAAGTCAAGTTCTCCTTGGCTCATGGGCTCGCACTACAAAGCTCTGGCCCCATCTTGCCTTGAGATTCAAATCCAAAACGATACAATTCAAACCATCGAACACAATTCAAACCGGATAAAAGGACTACTCTTTATCAAAATAAACAGACAAATTCAGAACAAATCAGATGAGTAGCCTTTCATTGTTTTTCAAACCTGACAAATTAACCAACTTTGTTTCAAACGAATTTATGAGAAAACATAAACTTTCTCTAACTTGGAATGAGATGATTTGGATGATTGATAATGTTTGATGGGCTTACCGAGGCCGTCTCAATACATACTTATTGTCTCCATGCCGGTTTATGAGTGAAGAAGTTGGTGTCTCTAAAGGTCACCGACAATTGAGGGCAATAAAAGTGTATATTAAGATAGAAATTCCTGGTAAGTTTACTTCTTTTCCAAACTTTCTCTATGGTTTGATTCAAATAAAAATGATTCGGGCTCAAATTCTTAATTCCCGATACTTAATAAGTCATTAGGGAATTTTCATACTCGAACCGGGCTCAAAACTAGCCTAAACAGCCCAAAAATCCATCAAAACTAGCATAAACAGCCCAAAAATGCATGCAGGAATTGACCCAGGCCTTGACCCAGGCCCAGCTCGAGCGGGCCCAGGCTCGCTCGAGCGGGCTGGGCCTCTGTCCAGCCCGTGGATAGTCAGCTTTGCTGACTGTCTCTCTCCTGCAGAATTTTCCTTCTTCTCACATTCAACACTCTTCCTTCTTTCTTGTATTCAAAACTCACTCAAAACTGAATTCCAAATTCCTCCAAACACCCTCTTTCAACCACCATCATCATCATGTCATTGATGGACCCGATTCTTCCCTCTCTCCCGCTGCCTCCGCCCCGGGTCTGTCGGGGTACGGCGGAGGGGAGGAGAAAAAAAGTAAAGGGTATCAACATTTTGTACCGGTATGCCAATTTCACTTTTCTACTTGGAATCTTGGAATGGTGATCCGAAGATCCACCTTCACAAGTAGAAAGGGAAAAAATAAACTTTTTCTAGTTTCCCATTGCACACATATTTTAAGAAAAGAGACAAAGGTTTTTTTTTTTTATATGCCGTGAAAGGCGATTTCATTTGTTTGCCGTAAAAGGCGATTTACAAATCTTATCCATTATGAAAGACAAGAATTGTGATTTTTTTGTCTCTTAAAAAAAATACAAAGTACAAAAGGAAAAGGAAGAAAAGGGATCTAACTTCTCATTCGATTGTGGGGACACGTTCAGATTGACGGTCGCGAGCCATGTATGGGCTCCGCCGTCGTCCATGCAGATGAGAACATGATTCTTGGATTCTAAGCTTGGCTTTTTAACCTCAGATTTTTAAAGGACAAAGACCAAGAGAAGGTCTTATATCCGATAAAAAGCTAAGTAAACGGGCTGAAAAGCCACGTTTTAGCCATGTTGGTAGAAGAAGGGAGGTCCTTTGGGGGGGGGGGGGGGTGGCCCCCAAGGGTGCTTCAATCACCTTTTGGTGGTCTTGCAGCAGAGTTGCAGGAGTTCTAGATTTTCCGGGCAATTCTCTGGACTTCGAGTGAATTTCTCTGGCGTTTTCTCTGGATTTTTTCCCCCGCCCTTTTTCTTCTTCTTCTTTGTTTTTCCCTTTGGAATGCCCTCCTATTTATAGGCCTTTGGTAGCCATTTAGGAGGGTCTATGAGCATTGAATGCATTAATGCTCATAATGGGAGGAGTTACAAGTTTTAAATTATTTGTTTTGTAACTCCTTTTTCCTTGAATCTGATTGGCTGATGGAGAATAATGAGCTTTTAATTGCCTTTAATCTCCATCATGGAGGAGTTTCATGGCTTTAATGCATAAATCATTTGACTTGTAACTCCCATTTGCTTGCTTTTGATTGGGCCGTCCAAATAATGAGTTAATGACCGCATTAACTTGTCATAAATGGGTCATTTAACCTCATTAATTGGTCGCCAAGTCGCTTGAAGAGTCGCGGGCCGCGCCCGCGTCTTTTGGAATTCTTCTTACGATGATCGCCGGCGGATCCACATGTTGTTTGATGTCGGATGGCAATGCAATCTCCATCATGGCGGCAACATCTGTCCTGTCGATTTCACGATCGGGCGGGCAGAAAGTGTGCTTTCTTTGTCGGCCGGTTGGCGATTTTGAGGCATCTAATGATCATCCAATGACTTCGGCGGCGAATCCGTGATGTTGACGAAGCTCGACGGATTTCATGCACAAAAAATCAGATTTTGGAAAAATTACAGGGGCCAATCAACTCGAAACGCGAAAAAGGACCCGAAAAAGGGGTCTTCCGACGACTTTTTGGGTCGCCAGAACTCCATGGTCGCCGCGCGACCATGGGCCTTGGGCCCATTTTTCAGCCGCCGTTAAAAAAGCACCCAAAGAGGACGAAATATAAATTTTGTCGTTTGTTTCATTTTTTTTCAAAAGTATAGGAGACGAAAAAAAATTTCGTCTGCAAAAAATAAGGCGCCAACTTCATTTACGTTGGCGCCAATTTTTTGAGTTCATTGGAGACGAAAATTGTTGTCACAAAATATAATTTTTTTTTGCGATGAAAGTAATTCGTCACCAAAAAGGATAAGTTATGGAAGACGAACATATTTCGTCACCAAAATAAGGCGCCAATTTCATTTACTTTGGCGCAAATTATTTTAGCTCATTGGAGACGAACATTTTTGTCACAAAATATAATTTGTTTTTGTGACAAACGTAATTCGTCACTAATAAGGATAAATTATGGAAGACGAAAATATTTTGTCACCAAAATAAGGCACCAATTTTAGTTGTGTTTGCGAATTATTTTAGCTCATTGGAGACAAATGTTTTTGTCACAAAATATAATCTGATTTTGAGACGAACGTAATTCGTCACTAATAAGGATAAGTTATGGAAGGCGAAAATATTTCGGCCAACAAAATAAGGCGCCAATTTCATTCACACTTGAGCCTATTCCTCTCTCACAAGTATTGCTTTGGAAAAGCCTTTAAAATAACTACTCTCACAAGTATTGCTTTGGAAAAGCCTTTAAACTGACTAAAATGGGGCCCCCCAAGCCTTAACGTCCATCCTGCGCCCCCCCTTCCAATCCAACACCCCTTTTCCAAAACCCATTTCCCCCTTTGTCCCTCCATTTATCCCGGTCTCTCTTTTCCAAAACCCTTTTCTAGAGGAGGAGAGAAGAACCCTTTTCCCCGTTTTCAAAAACCCTTTTCCAACATCTCCCAGCCATCGTCTCAGGCAGCAGCCCCATGGCCCATTGGCCCCCATCAATCATCATCACCCTCCATCAATGCACGCAGTGTAGACCTATCCCTAATCAGTGATCCCTCTCATCTCTACTTCTCTCAGTCTCTCTCGCTCAGAACTCCCAGACGCAACCCCCATTACCAATCACCATCATCCTCCATCCAGGATTCCGCCACCCACTACAAGAATTTGCATTTTTGCCGGCGAAATGAATAAACGCCGGGAAAAGTGTAACCTTTGACAGCGAAAAAGCTTATTTCGCCAGAAAAGATTATACTTTTCCTGGCGAAATTATTTTGCTGGTAAAGGTTTAGCTTTGCCCGGCGAACTCATTTTTTCACCTGCAAAGGTTATGTTTTACCTGTAAAATATTTGTGTTGCTGACAAAGGATATATTTTCTGCCAGCGAAATACCTATATACACGGCAAATATCAATTTGCCAAATTTTACTCATTTATATTTTTATTATTTTTGTTTTTGGAGGAATAAAAATTAAGTAGGGCTTCAAAGAATGAAAATCACTTCAGCCCTAAAAGTCATCCATCCAAGGTTGCCCGCGCCATTTTCCTTTTCCCGCGCCCACTCAAGTCCATACCAGCGCCCCCTCTACCTCTTCTCAATCCCTCATCTCTCCCTAATCTCTCTGACTCTCTCTCGCCCAGCAATCCCTCCTCTTTGACCCTTTCTCGCCTGCCATTCCCCCATTTCATTCTAAATTCCGACCTCAGCCCTCTCCTCCATCTCCCAGGAGATCTGCGCTCCTCCATCTCTCCAGGCGACCTGCGCTCCTCCATCTCCCAGGTGCAGAAGCTCCTCCATCTCCCACTACGTCAAGTCCTCTCTGATCTCAAGTCCTCAGTCGACTCATCTGAGTGTACTCAAGTCCTCATCTCCCCGGCGACTATTGTTGAGTTTTCCTTTCATCTGAGTGTATAGATCAGGTCGATCTTAATCAATCAGGTGCGTTTGATTCCTTCAGTCTTTGATTTGGTTTTGATTCGTTGTTTGTTTGATCTTTCTTGTTTTGCAATGAGGCTTGGATTTGTAGGTTTTGGTGTTTGTAGTTGAAGATTTTCATGATCTGCTGGAGGATGGGGTTTTGAATGTTGGTTGAGATTCTTTGATTTTGATCTCTGGGGTTGCAGGTTTTGGTTTTTTAATGATGTTTCGAATATCATGCATTTCTGATGTGGTTCGATTGCCCCTGTTTTGCAGTATTTGTTGCGTTTTTTAGGTCTTCGTCTTTCAAGCTCATGTCTTTTTATGGAAAGTTTTGATTTTTCAAGAAAGTTGTTTTTTTTTTTTTTATAATGCTGGTTAAATTTTTAGGTTTTGAAGTGCTGTTGTTCGATCTTTCTTGATTTTTTCCTCCTTTCTCTGTGCTTTTTGTTCCGTTGGTTGGAGTTCCCTCTACTGGTTTGCAGGTCTTGGTGGTCCCGTTTTTGGTGGCTTAGGTGCAGTTCGGCACAGTGTCATGCTGTGTTTTGCTGTGAGCAGGCTGTGCTCTGTGCTTCTATGCTTGGTGGTGTCCTGCTGAGCCTTCTCTTTGAGCTGTCCTCTATTTCTGGTTGTTGGGGGTGTTTGGTTCTGCTCCTGGGTAGGCTTCCTCTTTTGGGATGTGCTTTGCTTTTTGAAGTTTAGTTTGGTGCTGGTGTAGTGGAGTGCTGAGGCCCTGCTGCTGGTTCTGTTGCCCTGCTGCAGGTTTTGTTGCTTCCTTTACTCCTCCTTCTGTGCTTTCTTTGAGTGTGATGTGCTTGGTTGTTGTTGCTTCATTTCCTCCTGTGTTTTCTTTGAGTGTGCTGTGCTTGGTTGGTGTAGCGCCGTCCCTTTCTTTGGAGGGGTATTGTCACAAAGGAAACAGGGCTAATTTGGTGGGAGGATTTTTTTTCAAAATTTTCAAGAAAGTGGTTTACTAAAAAAAATAAATTTTAATGGTCTTTTTCCACAAATTTTCTCAATTTGTTGTCGGCAAAGTGACTTCCATTTCTATCCTTCTGGCAATTTCCTACTTAACACACCTTTGAGTAAAAAGAAGGCAATGTTCAAATTAAGAGAAGCTTGAACCAGATTTACTTAATGATAATAACTTGATGTTGAAATCTTTTAGCAGGACCAACTTTTGAGCATCCAATTTATTCAATTAATCCACCATTTGATTTTTTTTTATGGGTAAATACTTAGGCACACACTGAACAGGTATGTAACCAATAAGACAACAAATGAGGATTGATCTATGATTGTCCTTGTAGAAAATGAGATGCCATATCCCTAAATCATCAGTAGATTGCAAACCCTCCATCCATGATTTGGAGTCTCTCTGTTTTTTTTTTTTTTTTTTTTTTAAGTTGGTTAGATTTTGCTCTGCCAAGTCCATGCATTCCCTTTTATTCCTTCTTCCTTCATCTCTTTATCATTCTTCTTCCATTTCAACAACCCATGGCTTGGCTCCGTTGCCTTTATTCCTTCTATCATTCTGTAGCTGCCGTGGTTGAAGGTGCGCCATATCATTTGGTAGTTACTACACATCTGTGTTGACAAAATGTAAGGTTAAGATCGATGGAACCAGTGAATGCTCACAATCACTTCACCGATAAGACAATATGAGTTTCGATAAAACTCAACAGTTTCTGCTGAAATATTTTTTTCGTAGTTCTTACACATGGTTATGTATTCCATTTCTAGTTCTCATTTGTTTTCATTGTATATTGGATGTCCATTTTTTGTCTGTTTTCGTTTAGCATATTACATGTTTTCAATGCATCACCCCCCTGTGGGGTACCAAAAATTCAAGTAGCATTCCCTCCCAATCAGTGGTTCTGCTTCAGCTTATTTTCATCCAGCCAACATTGATAAGATATGACTATTAAAATATGATAGAGACATAAGATATATGACATTTCATAGTCCCAACTAAAATATGGCAGTTTTAATATAAGAAATTGATCTTAACAAAAAGATCAAAACTCTAAAGAAAGGCACATGCAAATAAGGTAAATGATGGCCTTTATTAGTGGAGATTGGGCCCCCTGTTTAGAAACATAAGGCTTAAGTTCTTTTACAGAACTTTGAGTGGAAGAGCATATTGATCATTAGTTGAGGATTGCCCACCTACTGTGGAAACATAATTGGAATAGATCAGATCATTATTACTTGGATGAGAAGAAAAGGGTGGAAGAAACAGTCCACTCTGTCCCTAATCACCTTATGGGTGGTGTTCAGGAACTATTATCATTACCTTATCCTTCATTGTGGGGTTTTCTTTTTCTAATTGACATCCTTATTATGGTCATCCAAATATTTATAACTTGCCTTTACAAAGTCAAGTCAATAAACCCATTAAATGCAAAAATGCAAAAAAGAAAAACAAAACCAACACATGAAATGCAGTATTTTCTTCAGCATCTTTTTTATGGCTTGGGATGTTTGGCCACCTTGAAATACAGATGCATATGGCCTCAATATTCCAAAGATCCAAATTGTTCAAGTCCTGCCCTGTTTTCTTATCATAGGCTTGAGTTCCATTGTAGTCAGCACAAGGGAAGTGCAATCTATGGGTGAGCCCACTGGAGCCTAAGGCAAAAACCTAATTTTATTAGCCACCCCTTAAAAAGAACTAGAAAAACAGGCTTTTTTTAAAAAGCTTCTATCAAATGCTGCATCATTATTAACTACTAGAAGCCATTCACTCATTCAGCTCACTTTATACTCTAGATCATCCATGTATTATGTATAAGTTAACTCAAAATAAATAACTCATTCAGCTCACTTTTTTAGGCCTGTCATGTTGTCTTGGCCTCTGTTTCTTTCTTTTCTTCTCCTTTTGTTTCGTGTCCTTTTGTGCTTCTCTTCTGTTGGCTTTCTACCTCCGCTCTCCATTCTTTTTCTTCTTTCTTGCTGTGGTGCTGTGCTGTGTGCTGGTTTTTGTCCCTCCTTGTTGGTGCTGTGCTGTGCTTGGTTGTGGCTATGCTGAGCAGTGCTTCGTGGTGCTGTTTTGCTGCCGTGTTGTGGTGCTGTGCAGTTATCCTTGTGGTGCTGCGAAGCTCTCAGTTTTTGTGGCACTGTTTTGTTTCTCTTTTGCAAAGTGGAGCCGTGCAGTGTGATGCTTCTGCAGGCCATCTGTTTTCTGTTGCTGGCTCCTCTAGTTGCTGTGCTGTTTTGTTTTGTTTTGCTTCTGTTTTCTGCGCTGTTGTGGTTTTTTGAGCTGCTTCTGCTGTGCTTCGGTGAGCCCAGCTGCAGTGCTGGTTGGGTGCTGCAGTGCTTGTATAGCTTCCTGTGATGTTGTGTTGCTCCTTGTTGCGTGCCGTGTCTGCCCTCCTTGTGGTTCTTCTTTTGTTCTTTCTATTCCCTCTTGTTCTGTGTTCTCGCTTTTGGTTTGCATTCTTCTTTAGGACGTCGTCGTTGAGGATTGAGACATGCAAGATCGTCTCTTTTTCAAATGTTTCGATTAATGCTGACTACTTTTTATTCTTCTTGTCACTGCAGCTTTTGACCTCAAAGACAGACCCCCACTTCTGTCTGATTCCTGGGCTTTGTATCGTGTCCGCGTCCTGCAGTTTACGACAGAGCACTTACTTCGTGTACTTGGATTAGGTATGTGTTGCTGCTAAATGGAAGTTTTTATGAGTCCCAGCTACCTTCCCTATTGAAATGCAACATACAACTGACTTTTGTATAAGCAAGTGATGGATTTGGATATTCTGATGATAGAGGCTTCAGAGATTTTCTCTATTGCAATCCCTATAATTTCTTGTTTGGAGCCCACCTTTGAAATATAAACCACTCCAGTCGTGATGGGATAAACAGATCACAGAGTGGGCAAACGTTCGCTTATTAACTCCCTCAGGTTGTGTGTTTCATCACATGCTTTACAAGTCTTGGATCTGACTGTGAAACTCAGTACGGATGGTGTGAGTTTGGCTACGTGGAAATGGATGGGGAGGCATTTATCAATAAAACTGTTCAGATTCAAGAGATGGGCTCAATGATGGATTAACTAAGCTGCTTCAGAGAGTTTCATTTAGAGCTCACAGTTTGAAAATGCTACTGTTTTAGACCCTCTCAAGCTTCTTGAACTGTTTCTGGCTCCAGGGAGTAGAATTGGGTTGGTAATTAAGTTATAGAATCCAGCACGTTGGAAAAGTCTATAACCACTTCCAGACTCGGCTCTGAATTACTACGCATGATGACCTTTCAAGTCGAGTAGAGCTTCTAAAATGTTACAATATAGTGAATCTAGATCTTTGAGGGGAAGCCTAAGAAAATTATCTTAGCTGATTCTGTAATATAAGAATATTACAGAATAAGAGGAGGCCGAATGAAACCATTGATATCTACTGTGTAAAATCTAAAATGATACTTCAAAATTGAATGCCAATAAATATCTCTGGCTTATTCTGATTGTAACTAGAACTATCTACTGCTATATATTGAAAGCCATAAATAAGGGTAGTGCAATACACTATTCTAGTTCTCAAGACACTTAGATGAATATACTACTTAAACCCAATATTGTGCAGGTACCTAAGGGCATCATCTTGTTCTCAAAAAAATTCCCGATTCTGAATTGTGGATGGATATCCAATTCTTTCATTATTCAACGGAAAGAAAATCATTAGGCTATCACTATTCAAACTTTAATTCTATATGCATGTACTCTTCTCCTTTGTGTTTATAAAGTTTGCATATAATTAGAATATGAAGTATGGGAAGTAAAAGTGGGGCATGCATGGTGATGCCCTAAATATTTTGTCCCCATTTTTATGCAATGCTGAAGAGATATCCAGGGGTTTCGGTAGAAGGTACATTAGCCCCTTATTAATATAGACAAAATACTTGGATGGTAGTTTTGAGACTGGTAGAGGTTTGCATATTTTCTTCATCGAAACATGAAATGATATGACAAGCTAACGATTGGTTATTTATTTATTGTAAATGCTATGTATCAAAATCTTAGGTATGCCCTTTTTCATATTTTTATAAATTTTCATATTTTTCTTATGTAATTATTTATAATTTTTCTTCGGTAAGCTAACTCCTGGTTTTTCATATTTTTTTTTCATCGAAGCATGAAATGATATAATTTTTTTCATATTTTTATGTATGTCCTTTAAATTTATTTTCTTTTATTATTTATCAATTTATTTTCTTTTTCTCGCAGCTTAGTTGTTAGTGTAGTTAAGTTGGTTTGTGATCAGACATGGACAAGAGTTGGATTGCATTGGGTAAGACGCCTGATGGAAGGATGAGCCAGCCATATATTGATGGGGTGACGTCATTTATGAAATTTGCAATGGAAGTTGTTGACCAGGAAGGTAAAATTCCGTGCCCATGTCTGAGCTGTGTGAACTATTATTCCCAAAAACTTCGAAATGTGCAAATACATTTGCTTCAATATGGGATTATGCAAACGTACACTATTTGGCATGAGCACGGGGAACCTCGTGTATCAAACGAGGCTCACCATGAAATGGCAGGTGATGAAGATGAGGTTTTAGGTGGTGTTGATGCATTAGTGCAAGATCGGATAAGAGGAGAACCAAACGATGCACCCCAAAATGAGGAAGTACAGACGTTTGATAAACTATTGAATGATGCCAAACGTGAGGTGTACTTAGGTTGCACAAATTACACTCTGTTGAAGTTTGTCGTCGAGCTGCTTAATATGAAGGTAACAAACCATTGGAGCAATAAGTCAGTTGACATGCTGTTGGAGTTTCTAACAAAACTTTTACCGAAAGATAATTTGGTCCCAAAGTCATTTTATGAAGCTAAGAAAACACTTCGTGATTTGGGCTTGTCATATGAGTTCATTGATGCTTGTATAAATGATTGCGTACTCTTTTGGAAGGAAAATGCAATGTTGGATAAATGTCCAAAATGTAAAGCATCCAGATACAAGATCAATCGTGGCAGGGGTAAGAAGATTCCAAAAAAGGTGTTGCGGTACTTCCCATTGACACCAAGGTTGAAAAGATTGTATATGTCAAGGAAGACTGCTGAGGACATGAGATGGCACAAGGACAAACGTGTAAATGACGGAGTATTGAGGCATCCCGCCGATAGTGATGAGTGGAAGGATTTTGATGCGCAACATCCTGAGTTTGCCCTAGAGCCTCGAAATGTGAGGTTAGGGTTGGCTGTTGATGGGTTCAATCCTTTCGGGAACATGAGCAACTCATATAGTTTGTGGCCTGTAGTACTCATTCCTTATAACTTGCCACCTTGGTTGGTTATGAAAGATCCCTTTCTTATGATGTCATTACTTATTCCTGGAGAATCACAACCAGGGATCGATATTGATGTCTACATGCGACCTCTGGTGGATGAGTTGAATGATTTGTGGAAATATGGTGCATTATCTTATGATGCCTCAATTGGTGAGTCTTTCCAGATGCGTGCAGCTTTGATGTGGACTATACATGATTGGCCTGCATTTGGTGACATATCTGGGTGGAGAACAAAGGGTCATTATTCTTGCTACACGTGCAATGATGAACCATATTTTCAATCCTTGAAAGGTAAGACTGCATACACTAACCATCGATGCTACTTGCCTCACAATCACCCCGAAAGACGAAAGAGTAAGGCTTATAATGGTAAGCATGAGAAACGAAAGAGATCTTTAGAGTTACCAGGGGAAAAGATATTAGAGCAATTGGACAAAGTGACAGGTGTCACATATGGGAAGCATCCAAGAAACAAGAAAAGACTCCGTCAAGCACCAAATTGGACAAAGGTGAGCATCTTGTATGAGTTACCATATTGGAAGAAACGGAAGCTTCGACACAACATTGATGTCATGCACGTCGAGAAGAATTTCAGTGAAAATACCTTTGGAACTATGTTAGGCATTGATGGGAAGAACAAGGACACCGACAAAGCACGGATGGACCTAGAAGATATGGGTATAAGGAAAGAGTTGTGGTTAACACGTCGTCCTGATGGAACATATGTCAAGCCAAGGGCAATCTTTTCATTGACCCCTGAAGAGAGGGAGGGTTTCTTTGAATTCTTGAAATCAGTGAAGTATCCGGATGGCTATGCTGCAAACATATCAAGATCAGTGAATGCGAGAAATGGTAAATTAACAGGTTTGAAAAGTCATGACTGCCATGTACTCATACAACAGATTCTTCCAATTGGGATGCGTGGTTACGTAGACAAAGAGATTAGTAAAGCACTATTTGAGTTAGGTAGCTTTTTCCAGGATTTGTGCTCAAGGACACTGCACCGTAATCAACTTGAGAAATTAGAGGAACGTATAGTACACATATTATGCAAGCTTGAAACGATCTTTCCTCCAGCCTTCTTTGATGTGATGGTTCACTTGGCTGTTCACTTGCCACGCGAGGCTATTCTTGGAGGACCGGTGCAAATATCGATGGATGTACCGGATCGAAAGGTAATTGTTAAATTGAAATGTTCGTAATTATATGTTGCATGTGTAAACTTGCTCCTAACTAATTCTCCTTTGAAGGTTTCTCGGAGCTTTAAAAAGGTTTGTTTCAAACCGTGCTCGACCAGAAGGTTCAATCGCACAGGCTTATATTGTCAAAGAGTGTATTACTTTTTGTTCAATGTATGTTGATGGGATCGAAACGGTGCATAATCGACCGGAACGAAATCAAGATCGTGGCGAACGTCGCAAAGGGTTGATTGTATTCACAGAAACTGCCCGTCCTATTGGCCTAATCACAAGGGATGCTGATATGTCACAAGAATATCGTGATATGGCTCATTGGTTCTTGTTGAACAATAGCCCCGAGATAGAGAAGTATCTAGAGTATGTTTTTCATTTAAATATATGTAGTCTTAGCTTTGTTTATGTTCTAAGGTATGTTTATGTTCAGATATTCTTAAATTTTTAGTGATTTTATGGAGAAACTCATGACATTTGTTTACAAATTGAAGTCAGACTATATTAGACTCAATCTCAATAGCTAGATACCTACTTTGGAAGTGAACAAAAGTTTCATTTTGAAAGTTTCACCATCCCACAGGTTTGAAGGTTTCGGTGGCTAGATTGTTTCCCAATCAGTTTGTAATACTCTCAATAGTTGAATGACTGTTTGGATGGGTGGAGAAATTATACTTGTCTAATAATCTTCCTTCATCAATTTATGTTTGCTTCTTTTGCCTTAGCATTTGGAACCATTGTTTCTTGGTTGGGATTTACTTGATCATCATTGGGTTATTACAATACTGGTTTGGGTCAATATGATGCATTGACTAGCCTTGGAGAAATGGAATTGTTCCTCATTCCCAACTTTCTAAAAATTCTATCTTTTTAAGTCAATAACTCTGGAATCTATGTACTTCCCAAATCCATAATAGGGACAACTTATTGAAAACTTTTTGGTACTTGGGCTACCTAGAATGACTTTATTAGAATTTTCTTTTGTGTGCATCGGTGTATCCTCCCTTTATAACGATAAGATGTATTTTGTTTCTTGGTTTCAGTAACCTAAATGTTAGTCTCCTATATTTAAGTATTTTCATTCATGTTAAACTTTGATTGTTGCCATTAATGCTAATGATGGTGTTATTTATGTAATAGAGAATACAAGGGCCAACAGTGAGACATCGTCATCTATTTCAAGTGAGCTTGTCACTGATAGGGCTGAAGATTCTTCCTCTGATCATGGATCTGAAAAATCAGAGATGAAATTACTAGATTTATATTCTGGTTGTGGGCCGATGTCAACAGGCTTGTGCCTCGGAGCTAATATTGCAAGGGTCAATCTTGTCAAAGCAAGCCTCCCATTCTTGCCTATTCTGTCTTCAAGTTTTTGTTGTGTTTACATGTAATTTACTACTTACATTGGCATCTACTGTGACTCTTCTCTTATCTTGTACTATGAGTTGTAAACTGCATACGAGGTGGATGTGTGATGTATGGATATTCAAATATTATAAATTTAATATTGAGTTCATGATAGTCTATTGATTTCAATTTTTAGATTTTGTGAACCATTTGGTGAATGTTTTCTATGAATGTGTATAGGTGTGAATGCTACAGTTTATTAACAAAATTATTTATTTTCCATTTCTTATATTTATGACAAAATATATTTTACTTTAATTTCTTCCTTTATTGACAAAATATTTTGTCGTTAATTACTTATAAATATGTTACCACAGAGTCGATTGGATACAAAAAAAATCGTCATTTACTGGTACTTTCTTTGACAAATTTTTATCGTCTTCCTTTATATTAAACGCGCGACAAAATTATTTTGTCTCTATTTCTTATATTTATGACAAAATATTTTTGACTCTAATTTTTTCCTTTAATGACAAAATATTTTGTCATTAATTAGTTACAAGTACGTTCCCATAGAGTTAATTGGAGACAAAAAAAATCGTCATCCACTAGTAGCTTCTTTGACAATTTTTTTTCGTCTTCCTTTATATTAAACGCGACAAAATTATTTCGTCTCTATTTCTTATATTTATGACGAAATATTTTTGACTCTAATTGCTTCCTTTAATGACAAAATATTTTGTCATTAATTAGTTACAAGTATGTTCTTGTAGAGTCGATTGGAGACAAAAAAAAATCGTCATCCACTGGTAGCTTCTTTGACAAATTTTTTTCGTCTTCCTTTATATTAAAAGCGACAAAATTATTTCGTCTCTATTTCTTATATTTATGACGAAATATTTTGACTCTAATTGCTTCCTTTAATGACAAAATATTTTGTCATTAATTAGTTACAAGTATATGTTCTTGTAGAGTCGATTGGAGACAAAAAAAAAAATCGTCATCTACTGGTAGTTTTTTTGACAAATTTTTTTTCGTCTTCCTTTATATTAAATGCGACAAAATTATTCGTCTCTATTTCTTATATTTATGACGAAATATTTTTGTCTCTAATTGCTTCCTTTAATGACAAAATATTTGTCACTAACTGCTTACAAGTATGTTCCCAACAGAGTGTATTGGAGACAAAAAAAATCGTCACAAATTTATCTTTTTCAATGACGAATTTTTTTTTTTCGTCACCAAGACCTTTTAGCGACAAGGCTTTGGCGACGAAACGGGTGACGAAAATTTTTCATCTTAATTAGTTTCGGTGACGAAATATGTACATTTTGGGACAAATTTGTGTCGTCCTTAAACCCCAAATTTCTTGTAGTGAATGGAGGTCTACATTGACGACATGGTCGTCAAGTCTAAAAGATCACGGGACCACTTTGGCCGACCTGCATCAAACATTTGAGGTCTTCAAAAAGTTCCAGCTCAAGCTGAACGCTTCCAAGTGCGTGTTCGGCGTCGGCTCCAGCAAATTCCTGGGAAGCCTGGTTAGGAGAAGCGGAATCGAAGCCAATCCAGAGCAGATCTCGGCAATCCAGGCAATTCAGAGTCGAACCACGGCGAAGTAAGTCTAGAGGCTCACGGGGATGGCTGCTGCACTCAACTGATTCATCAGCCGAGCTTCGGACAAGTGCCGCCCATTTTTCCAGCTCTTGAAGAAAAGCTCAAAATTCCAATGAACTCCAAAGTGCGACAAAGCCTTGCAGGACCTCAAAGACTACTTATCTTCGCCCTCCGCTTGTCTACACCAAAACAGGGCGAAGTACTCTATCTATACCTGGCAGTCTCGGATCATGCAGTGAGCTCGGTACTCATCAGAGAAGAAGACAGGCAGCAAAAGCCTATATACTACAAGAGTAAGATCCTCCTTGATGCCGAGACCAAGTACTTGCCATTGGAGAAACTCGCATTGGCGCTCGTCAGTACCTCTCGTAAACTCTCCCACTACTTCCAGTTGTTTACCATAGTGGTTGTTACGGAACATTCACTCAAGTTCTTTTTCAAAAAGGCCGACTTCTCTGGAAGAATCTCAAAATGGGCCGTCGAATTGGGGCAATTCGATATTCAGTATCAACCCAGAACGACGATTAAGGCTTTGGTTTTGGCAGACTTCATTGTAGAGTTTGTTTCTCCTAGCAGCACCGAGACAGCTCGACACCGAATTGGGAGGAACAAGGAGGGGATTACCGAGACAGAACAAGAAAAGACCTGGGAGCAGTTCCTAGATTCAGTGTGGAAGCTCTTCGTCGATGGATCCTCAACATCTAAGAGGGCTGGCACTGGCATAGTTCTCCAATCTCTGAAGGGCCTTGTCATGGAGCAATTGCTAACCCTTGACTTCAAGGCCTCAAACAGCGACACTGAGTATGAAGCCCTATTCGCGGGGCTCGGGAACGCCAAAATCCTAGGGGCACAGCAACTGGTGGTCTTCAGTGACTCACTATTGGTGACGAGCCAGTTGAACGGAGACTATCAAGCTCGCGACAAAAGGATGGCAGCCTACCTCGCTCACGCAAAGCAGCTACTTTCTCAGTTTACCAGGGTTGAAGTTAGACAGATCGGTAAAGATTCCAACTCTCACATCGATGCTCTTGCCAGCCTCGCCTCTGTCGTTAAGGCCGGAAGAAAAAGGACAATTGAGGTGGAGACACTAAAAAAGTCAAGTATAGAACTCCAACCACCTCGGCAAATTTTGTGTGCCGACCTTGGTACAAGTTGGATGGACTCGATCATCGCCTATTTAAAAAGTGACTCTCTTCCCAAAGACAAGAATGAGGCTCACAGAATCAGGCTGAAAGCAGCTCGGTTTTGGTTGTCATCGGACGACAAGCTCTACAGGAAGTCCTTCACCGGCCATTACCTCCAGTGCGTTCACCCAAGCAAAGTCGAAGACTTCCTCTATGAAATTCATGAAGGAATCTGCAGAAGCCACATCGAAGGTCGGTCACTTGCGAATCGAGCCATCAGGCAAGGCTACTGGTGGTTCTATATGTAGAAAGACACCCAGCTCTACGCCAAAAAATGTGAAAAGTGTCAGAAGTTCTCACACTCCCTCCATCAGCCAGCACAGGACCTGACCCACTTTCTAGCCCTTGGCCTTTTGCCCAATGGGGGTTGGATATCATGGGACCACTTCACTGAACTCTAGGGAATAAGAGGTGGCTAATAGTAGCCACCGATTATTTCACCAAGTGGATAGAAGCAGAACCGCTTTCCTCCATTACCAAGCACGATACAAAGAACTTCGTCTAGAAGACTGTCAGCACAAGGTTTAGGGTACCGCAGCTTTGGTCTCAGACAACGGGACTCAGTTCGACTCCAATTAGTTCAAGAACTTCTTCCGGGAGCTCGGTATCAGAAACTACTACTCAACCCCAGCTTATCCACAGAGCAACGGTCTGGCCGAAATTTCAAACAAGGTGGTGCTCAATGGACTAAAAAAGAGACTCGATCAAGCTAAGGGGGAGATGGGTGGAAAAACTTCCAAGTATCCTTTGGGCGTATAGAACTACTCCAAGACGATCCATTTCGGCAATGCCCTTCTCCCTGGCTTATGGAATGGAAGTCGTGATCCCTCTCGAGATCGGTCTTCCAACCCTGAGGTCCGAACTTTTCGAACAAGGCGAAAATGAAGTAAATCTGGCCCAAGAACTCGACCTGGCTGAGGAACGAAGGGATGCCGCGTCCATCCGTCTAGCTTTCTACCAGTAGACATTGGCCAGAAGCTACAATCAAAGAGTCAAGGAAATGACGTTTTTAGTTGGAGAACTGGTCTTAAAAAAGATGCTTCCCGCAGATAAAAATCCTAATGAAGGCAAGCTGGCGCTGAAATTGTACAGTCCATTCAAGGTTAACTCAGCAGCAGGACAATCAGCATACAGGCTGGAGGACATGGATGGTAAAGAGTTACCAGGCCCATGGAATGCTGCACACCTCAAGAAGTTTTGCTTCTGAATTGTATTAAATTCTTGAAATCAATAAAAGTTCTTGTGGAAGGATTGTGCTTTATTATTTCTCGCCAAGTTACGGAACTCGGCAGCTATCCCAGCTCGGTTGTAGAACCAGCTATGCAAACTCGGTTAGGTTATAGAACCAACCATCGGGTAATGGAACCCAGTACATTTAGCTCGGTTGTGGAACCAGCTATGCAATCTCGGCTCGGTTACAGAACCATCCATGCAAAACACTCGACGATATAAGTTTCGGTTACAAAACCAACTATACGCTAACACCTAGTTATGGAACTCGGTGATCTCAGCTCGGTTATGGAACTGGCTCGACTAGGTTATGGAACCAGCTACTCAATTCGCCAAGTTATGGAACTCGGCGGTTATCTCGGCTCGGTTATGGAACCAGCCATACAACACACCTTGTTACAGAACTTGGTGATTCCATCTTGGTGGCTTTAGGTCGGTTATGGAACCAGTTGCATAAAAGCACCGAATTACGGAGCAAAGTAACAATACCAGCTTGGTTATAGAACCAACTGACAGAACTAAGTGACCAATAGTAGCTCGCTTGCGGAACAAGCTACAAAGTCACAGGTCTCAATGGGAACTCAATACATTGGTAGGTCTGGTTGCGGAACCAACTACATGAACATTTCGAGGTGTTGACTCATTTACTTGGATACTTCCCAAAAGAATGCAGGAACTTAGTACATATATCTCTTTTAAGTTTAGTTAAACAGAGCAAATTGTTACAAGTCATTTTCTTGAAGTTAAAAGAACTTAAGAAGTTTTATCAAGTTTCGGTTATTGACCCAATTACAAACACTTGTAAAATCTCAAAGATTGCAAAAAGAAGAAGCAATGGTCAAAAAAAGATTCTGTATTCATTGATCAGAGAAAGTACAAAGAACAACTATTACATTACAGAAAAGAAGATACATCAAAGAGAAAACGAGACTCAAACAGCGCCGGCCTCAGCTGGGCAGCATCGCCAGCAGGAGCTTACGGTGGAAGGGTCGTGGCGACTTCAGAGGGACCTTGGCTGGAAGAGCCTCAAAGGAAGGAGGGGCAGAACTCTGCTCAGGCACCTGATATTTGAGCTTAGGTCAGTCAGAATATATAGGGTGATCCTCAGGGATCCCCATCTTCTTAGTACAGCCTTGTACCATACTCGAAACATTCGCGGACCAAACAGATTGACCTTGAGCGTCGTAATCCTTGTTGCTCCTCCACCCCGTTCACGGTAGGCGGCATAAACTTCTCCCGGAGGAGGCTTCAAGGTCGGCCCTCTCCTTTAACGCTGGCCTCGAGCTAGCCTTCTTCTCCGCTAAGCTCGGCCTTCTTCTCCTCAGCTCGGGCCTCGAGTTGGATTGCTCTCTTGGCCTTGACCTCGGCCGCCACCTTCAGCTCCGTGAACTTGCCTTTCACCTTGCAGACTCGCTCACGGTGAATGGCGAGTCCTTCCCAAAGCTGATGTGTTTTCCTCCTCCTCCTCCTTCAGCCTCTAGCAGCTACCCTCCAAGGCCCTCTAACGGAGCCTCTTCCTCTCTACGTCCAGCTACTCGATCTGGGGTGTCTCTATGCTGGACCCTTGTGCAGAGCCACCTTTTCACCCCTACATGATAAAAAAAAGGAGACCAAGTGTCAACAAAAAGAGATGACCAAAGCATTCGAATAATGCCAAAAAGTCAAAGACGAAAGAATACTACTGAGAAGGTAGACACAGAGTGTTGATTAGCAGCGTTGCATCATCTATTCCCTGCATGCTCTGTATATCATGCGGCAGAGTACATGCGTTTGCGAACATCGTTGCGGCGTGAGGGTTAACATTGAAGACGATGCTCAACCGTCACTGGTCTCCTGGGCCCGAGTTAGAGGGATGGCTCCACAAAGCCGGCACCCACGGGCGGAAGTGCTGAATCTTGACCAGGGGCCCTCCTCCGCCCGAGCCCTCGCGCTGGGTCTCCTCTCCGGAGCCTTCTCCTTAGTCTCCTCGGCGGATGTCACCAATTTGCCGAGCCTGACCCTTCGGACCTGAGCCTTTTCTCCGGCCGAGCCCCTTTCTTTCCTGGTCTCGGCAGGACGCTGCCGGACGACTGAACTAGAAGCCCCATAGTAGAAGAAGCCCCGACGGCAACCCGAGGCCCGCAGAGGAGGGATTCAGAACGGTAGGAGAGGGATTTGGATCAGCAACAGGAGGATCTGAAGCAGAAGCCTCCTTTTGAAAGAACTTATCCCCCAGCTTTTTCGTCTGCAGGGGAGGTTAACGAGGCGGCATCCTCTATTCTTCTTCCGAGCTCAAAGAAGTGTAGGCTTCAACGACTTGTTGTAAAATAGCCTCTGGCCCGGCTCGTGGGGAAGAGCCCTCAGCACCTAAAGCTCTTCGGCAGTCAACGTCGGCAGTGGCGTTAGCTGGCTCGTCGGGCTTCCTCTTAATGTAGGTACGATACTTAGGCTCGTACCCAAGGGGGGACTAGGCAGCCCAGGTGTTATGACCCTTGTAGTTGTGCACCGCCTTATGCCAATCGCTGTTCTGCCGCCAACCAGATAGACTGGCCTCACTCCTCCTCTGTCCGATCTCTGCATGACAAACATAAGGGCGTCAGGTCGGCAAAGTGAGAAAAAAGTGAAAATATGAAGACATAAAGGAAGTCGGTATTTTACTTGGAGGAATCTCGAAATGACGGGGTATCTTGTACCGCCTCTCCGCCGCAGTCTCATTCTCCCCGGACCCCCAGTTGTCTTAGACGAACAGACGGTCATCCCCGGCAATGTCGGCTCGAATCCTCCAGGTCGGTAACAAACTACTCCCACCCTTGCCTCTCCCGGAGGTAGAAGCAGTGACCGTCCCCTACCGATTTGCATACATCGTATGCATCCTCGATGTCATGGACACCGAGTTTAATCCCGAAGATCCTATTGAGCTCTACGGCACCCATTATTATTTTGTAGCCATCGGGCATCAGTTGGTAGGGGCTGAGATGCCACACCGACAGATAGGCTCATAGAAGGGGGTGAACTAGGAACCTAACCCCACCTTCAACTATAGCAATCAGAGGGAAAGGCATCCAGCCATCACGGGAGGCAAAGCCATAAAAAAGGTCCTCAGGATTATCTAACCTGGTCCGGACACCATCGAGGAAACCATACATCTCCCTGAAAATTGGGCCATGGCCTCAGGGGCGTCTAACCAGTGCCTATATTCCATTTTTCTAAAAGACAAGAGGGCACCTAGACAGAGGACAGAAACCCTAAAACGAAGACGAGAATGAGGAGAAAGAAGAAATGGGGAAGAAGAAGACTCACGAAGGCTAAAATGGGACGGAATCTCGACAGCAACAGGAGTTCTTTTCTTCTCTACTCTCTCCTCTACAAAAAACCCTTTCTCTAAACAAGTGCAAAAAGTAGAGAAGGAAGGGGCAATACACCTCTATTTATAAGAATAAAAGGGCGTCTTTTCGGATTTCGAGGGCGCACGTGCGAGGCGTCACCTCAAGTTACTTCACACGCCACTTTGAAAAAGCTAGAAGCCCCATCAGGCAATGACAAGTGGCACCGTCGGTCGCTTCCCACAATCATCAGACGCCTCACTCATTATCTTCATAATGTCTAGGGCAGACCGAAATGCGGCAGCGTACTAATGATCACCTCGGGCAGACGAAGCGGCATTGCCATTAATCACCTCTGAAAGTGAAGAGACAATCTACATCTCATTAATTGCCTCGCGCACATGAGCAGCATCATAAAGGATCAGACATCAATAATTGTTAGCGGCCCACCACGAGAATGAAGAAAGCTCTCCATTTTAATACTTAGCTCCAAACCTCGAAAGTATGCGAGACTCTAAGAGGTCAAGAGCTAGGGCCAATGTTGTGGGGCAATTCCGTAATACAAAGATAAGCCCTGATTCGGTAAAAGTATCAATTTAGCTTGTCTGATCTCGGTCTCCTGAGTTCGGTAGCATCACCACTCCACACCGACTTGGCTAGCTTCGGTAAAGGTACCAACTACCTCGTCTCATCTTATGCAGCTCGGTAATGGTACCAAGCCTGCACAGTTCGGGGCAACAGTGCCAATGCTGCATCTACAATAAGCTGTACTTGACTACGTATCTCCTCAACTCGGTCGACCAGGTGAGTACTAGATTGTCAATCACATTTAATGAAATTGCGGGCTACGTACTAACTGATAAGATAGGCGTCGAATATAGATAAGGGGTAGTCCTATCGACGATTACATCAACAATCATGCAAAAGGTTAAGTATGTCTGATGGGACAGTACCTCCACCTACCTCCACTGAGGGAGAAAGGCATGGTTCTGATAGGACAATACCTCTACCTACCCCACTAAGGCGAGGATCTGAGCGTGACCAGTGCCTATATATATGCATGAGGTAAAACCATCAAAGGTATGCAAACGCAACACATCATCCTTAGCTCTCTCTTCTTCTCCACTCTTTCACCCTTTGTTGAGTTTTTTTACTAACTTAGGCGTCGGAGTGCCTTCGGCTAGTTGCAGCCAGGGCCTCTAACCTTCTTCTTTCCTTTTAGGCTTCATGAGCTACTTTCTTTTCCCAAAATCTTTACAACAAATCCTATGTAACTAAGTCCGTAATTTTTAGCACTTACAGTGCCGTCATTAAATTCAATCGCTTATAATGTATCCCATTCTATGTCCAACAACTATCCATCTCCTTGCATCTCTTTTGATTTTTCCATGTGTTCATATCGTCCCAAAAGATGAGGGTCTCATTTAAGAAATATCGGTTTTAGGGATTGGTCTTAAATCTCTCTAATCACTGTCATTATGTGGAACAACTTTAGGGGTCGTTTGTTTGCATTGAAGATGACTTCACAGTGTAAAGGGACCCAGATGTGAATCATTTATATTGTGCAAAGGATTCACATGAGAAAGACATCCACTGTTTGCGCTTTTCATACATTAAACGTATGAATCTACGACAAATCCAATGGTTAGAAGTTTTCACACATTTTTCAAAATCCGCGACACTTTAAAGCCGAAATTTAACACCCTACCCATATTTGGCCTCAAGAGGGTGAATGGTTTAGATTTTAAAAATAAGCCCACAAAGCCCAGAATTGAAGATCCAATGGTCGAGAGCGTTTCACCAAATTATCAAAATCCATAATGACTTAAGCCATGAAATTTACCCACCTAGCCATTTTTTGCATTTTAAAGATGATTAACGATTCAAATCAACCTTTTGGGGCCACAAGAATTTTTTTTTTAAAATGGATTGCCAATTTAAGGATCCAAAACATTCATTTACAGTATTGCAATCCAATATTTTAGATAATATTTTCAAGACTGTTAAAAATCCATGACGATCGAGTTAAGATGTAAGATTTGATTTCTCAGTTGTGTTTGGCCTTATGAAGAGAATGAATAGTTCAAA
>QPKB01000010.1:16695247-16713715 GCA_003546025.1 Camphora micrantha
CAAACACCACCTCACTTACACGACCCTTGATTTGAAAGATTCAGACTTTTAAGGTTTTTAATTGCTGTTCTTGGTATAAAATCCCTTGATTGTTAATGGTAGCTATGATGCTTAGATAGGGAATGGATAGGCAGGGACATGCCATAAACATGCAGGGATCCGTGAATTCTCCTGAAATGATCCCATATCTCCTGTTAGAGAGGCCCTCAGGCCACTTTGAATTCATTGCCTCTCCCCTCTCATGCTCTCCTGCCCCCTTGTGGATTACCACTACCCAACTTCCATGGGTGGGTACTGTAGGAACTTATGCGGGTCCCACAGTGTTACACTGGCCTAACCCCATGGAGCGACTTATTTCAGCCACACTGTCTCTCATATGTTGCTCATGGAAGTAGCACTTGGGTTATCAGTTCTCTAATGTGTGTGCACATATCATCAAATCAAAAAAGTTTGGATTGTCTAGCCATGGACCATATCCATATCTCTATGTTACTGAACCAATGGTAAGGATTTTCCGGCCATGACCATATCTATACCTATCATCCTCATTATCACTGTCATCGTCTATACCTTTATGTTACAAAATAAGTGCCATGGATTTGTCTGGCTGCTTAGAGAGTTAATGTTTTGTGCATTGCTCCCTCAAATTTTTTTTATTCTTATTTTTTGGTTTTGGTTGCTTTGTGCTTCTGCTAGAAGAATTTGGGTTTTACTACGTGTTCTTAAATTGTTGATCATGCTCTTATGGAGCTCCTTTTTGTTATGTCTTCTCATGGAAAAGGATAAATTATTATTAATATTATTAAATATAACAGGTTTTCCTTTTTATATATAGTATCTGTTTCTGTCTCCTTCTAATCTTATCTTGCTTCACAGTTCTATGGTTTTGCATATGGAGGACCCTGTGGGCATTTTTTCCACAAGCTGATGGATTGCATTTTCAAGGGAAAGAAAGACAAATCAACTGTTGCTAAGAAGGTATTTTCATCAATGCCTTAACCTTTCTTGCTACACCAACTCAAATCCTCATTATTGTCCACACAGTTTCCTCTGAATGGTGTTGTTTGTACGTTTGGAAGGGAAGTGCAAGCAGGTTCTCTGCTTCTTGCAGCTTCTTTTTCCTTGTCATTTAGAGACTTATGTAAATCCTCCAATCAAAACAGCAGGCCTAACACGTGTAATTTCATGCAGAAGACGGCTAATATTAGTTCAATTATTTGTTCATTTTTAGGACTCAAGAGTAAGAAGGGGATTTGGCATTTTAGCTGAATAACATCTGATATCAAGTTTAATTGGATGATCTGGATTAGATGCAGACTAGGGCTTATAGTGATTTTTATTTGAATTATTTGTTTTCTACTGCAAGACAATCTCTTTTTATTCAGACATTGAATTTTAGTGAGTTGATTTATTCCTTGGTTGTGTGATCTTGCTACATTGTAATTTCAGTGAGGCATTGTCTTCTACTGTAATTTTGCTTTAATTTCAGTATGGAATTAGCCCTTGCAGTACACCGCTGGCTGCCCAACCTTGCCACAACAGAAGAATGTCTAGTTTGGTTCCATGGATGATCTTCCTTGCTATATGGGAAGTCAGATTTTAGACCAAGAAGAGGATTTTGAAGAAGATGAAGATTGCAATGAAGATGAGCTTGAGACAAATACAATGGATATAAGCAATAGAGAGTGTTAGCATGACATTGAAAAGGAGGCAGCACATGATCTCTTTCCACAGCAGATGAATTTCCAGGTTTGTTCCATGGATAAACCTCCTTGCTCTATGGGAAGTTACATGGGAAGTTAGCTTTTAGGTAATGAAGACAAAGATTGCAATGACAATGGGCATGGGATAAAAGTGATGGATGTACCAGCTATAGAGAGTGGTAGTCATGACAAGGAAAACGCAGCAGCACGTGTTGTATTATCGATGTAAAAGACTCGCCTATTTTCATTCAATTGGATGAATAAATGTTGCAATGATTCTTCCTTTGTTGTTTTATTAATAAGAAAATTTTCTTCTATTCTGTTTGATGTTCGTGCATAAGTTCTCTTGTTCCAATGCTGGGGATTATAGACCCACTCTTTTTTTGCATAATTTCGTTTTCTTTTCGTTTTACGCCGCTAATACCTTTTGCGGCGGTTTTCATACATATAGCTAAATGTAAGTTTTCTTGTAGTGCTACCAGCGTTGCAAATGTGTTGTATTATACTTGCAAATGGTTCCTTTACAACCCTTACAAGCATTGCAAATACGTGTTATATTATACTTAAATTTGGTTCTTTTACAACCCTTTCAAGCGTTGCAAATGTGTTGTATTATACTTGCAAATGGTTCTTTTACAGCCCTTACAAGCGTTGCAAATACGTGTTATATTATACTTAAAAATGGTTCTTTTACAACCCTTTCAAGCGTTGCAAATGTGTTATATTATACTTAAAAATGGTTCTTTTACAACCCTTTCAAGCGTTGCAAATGTGTTGTATTATACTTGCAAATGGTTCTTTTACAACCCTTACAATCGTTGCAAATACGTGTTATATTATACTTAAAAATGGTTCTTTTACAACCCTTTCAAGCGTTGCAAATGGGTTGTATTATACTTGTAAATGGTTCTTTTACAACCCTTATAAGCATTGCAAATACGTGTTATATTATACTTAAAAATGGTTCTTTTACAATGCTTTCAAGCGTTGCAACAAATAGCCCTTTAGCAACGCTTCTAAACCGTAGCCAAAACAGACTATCTGCGACAAAAATAAAAAACGTTGCAGTTAGTAAACCTTTTGCAACTCTTTAAAGCATCGGTAAAAGTTTTTAATGGAAAAAAATATATATATATCCAGCGACGCTATTAATATCATTAACAACGCTTAAATCCGTAGTTGATGGGTATAGCTTTTGCTACGCTTTTAAGCGTCGTTTTTTATCTTCTGTGTCGGCATCAACTGCAACGTCACATCGACGCTTGCAAAACCGTTGCTGAAAACTATTTGCAACGGTTATGTTATCTATTGCTACGCTTTTAAGCGTCGCAAAAAATATAATATGTTGTAGTGTTAGCCTGTCGCAGCGAAGCTTTAAATTTGGCGAGCTCGGCCCCTGTTGAGATGAAGGGCCGAGTTGCAGGAATACAGGCCTTGACAGGCTCTTGCTGAGGCCTGATGATGCACGACTTGATCCTGGGCTTATAGGAACAAGCCGGCTCGTGCTGGGTGGATTTTGTTTGGTGGAGGGCTGGTTTCTCCTCTTTCGTGTACGAGAGAGGGTAGAACCGGTTCTCCTTGAGCGGGGCCAGGTATGCTGGACTTGCAGATCTTTGAGACCTTCTTTGTTTTGGAGAAGGTCTTAGAGACCAAGTCTTGAGGTAGACCTGGTTTCTTGCAGGCTGAGGTTTCGCGGGGTTGTCGCGGGCTTCAGTCTTCTTGGCGGTTGCCCTTGGTGTCACGGTAGTGACGCGCCCAGGGGCGGTTCTCTGCTTCTTGGCAGGAGTTGTTTCTTCTGCGGGAAGTGGGAAAGGTCCTAGCGACCCGAAGACGATGGACCGGGGAGCGGAGGTCGACCCGGTGTCTTGTGCGTTACGGAAGGAAGTGACACTTCGGCCGCTGGCGAGGCGCTTAGGAGCGCGTTTGTTTTGCTTCTCTTGAAGCATTAGCTGGTACTTGTTCTCGTCGAAGGTGATCGTCAACGAAGCTGCCATGTTAGTTTTTGAAAACCTTTCTGAAACAAGACCAGATCCATTAGTAATCACAAGAATGTGGTTATCATAAATGGAAATAAACTATGGTTTTGTCTTTTCAATTTTCTCGAGGGGACAAGGCCCGGCCCAAGCAAGATGAAGAAGGCAAAAAGCCATAGAGTATACAATTGTTCTAAACGCAAGTATGAAAGGCTCAGAGTGAGCGTTCCAGTGACTGCTAGAAGCAATTGTGAACCTTAATTCAGATTACCGAGGAGCGAGGCTCACTCGAGGTAAAATGATATAAGGTTGGGAGTACAAATGTGTCGGTCGCGAATACAGTAGACCCAAGAGGGCGTACTAGCACTGCTAGGCACAGATGTTGTAAATCGCATCCTTGAAATGGACACGAGATGGGATTTTTTGAAAGGTCAAGGTTGGGTTCATAAAAGAGAGCAAATGGCACTCCGATCCGAACACGTGCTCAAACATTTCTGCGAGCACAGAGTCCGAAAGGGAAATAACCAGAATTTCTCGAATCTGGACCCAACAATGACGGAAGTTTTTTTTTTTAGAAAAAGTCAGGATCAGATTCATCAAAGAGAGCAAATGACGTTCCAACCCAAACACGTGCTCAACATTTCTGCGAGCACAGTAATCCGAGGAGGAAGAGGTCAAGATTTCTCGACTTTGAACCCAGACGTGACAGAAGTTTTTTTTTTTGAAGATTTTTTTTTGAAAGTCAGTATCGGATTCATCAAAGAGAGCAAATGATGTTCCAATCCAAACACGTGCTCAACATTTCTGCGAGCACAGAGTCTGAAAAGGAAGAGATCAAGATTTCTCAAATTTGAACCAAAAATCGACGAAATTTTTTTTTATGCAAGATTCAACATTGGCCACCAACTAGAAAGGTGCCAAAGAATCTAAGTTCATGTTCTCAAATGAACGTGTCCCACCCGGTGTGCCAGCTTGATGGACCCGATTCTTCCCTCTCTCCCGCTGCCTCCACCCCGGGTCTTTCGGGGGTACGGCGGAGGGGAGGAGAAAAAAAGTAAAGGGTATCAACATTTTGTACGGGTATGCCAATTTCACTTTTCTACTTGGAATCTTGGAATGGTGATCCGAAGATCCACCTTCACAAGTAGAAAGGGGAAATAAAACTTTTTCTAGTTTCCCATTGCACACATATTTTAAGAAAAGAGACAAAGGTTTTTTTTTTATATGCCGTGAAAGGCGATTTCATTTGTTTGCCGTAAAAGGCGATTTTGCCGTAAAAGGCGATTTACAAATCTTATCCATTATGAAAGACAAGAATTGTGATTTTTTTGTCTCTTAAAAAAAATACAAAGTACAAAAGGAAAAGCAAGAAAAGGGATCTAACTTCTCATTCGATTGTGGGGACACGTTCAGATCGACGGTCGCGAGCCATGTATGGGCTCCGCCGTCGTCCATGCAAATGAGAACATGATTCTTGGATTCTTGGCTTGGCTTTTTAACCTCAGATTTTTAAAGGACAAAGACCAAGAGAAGGTCTTATATCCGATAAAAAGCTAAGTAAACGGGCTGAAAAGCCACGTTTTAGCCATGTTGGTAGAAGAAGGGAGGTCCTTGGGGGGGTGGCCCCCCAAGGGTGCTTCAATCACCTTTTGGTGGTCTTGGAGAAGAGTTGCAGGAGTTTTGGATTTTCCGGGCAATTCTCTGGACTTCGAGTAAATTTCTCAGGCGATTTCTCTGGATTTTTCCCCCTTTTTTCTTCTTGGTTTTTCCCTTTGGAATGCCCTCCTATTTATAGGCCTTTGGTAGCCATTTAGGAGGGTTTATGAGCATTGAATGCATTAATGCTCATAATGGGAGGAGTTACAAGTTTTAAATTATTTGTTTTATAACTCCTTTTTCCTTGAATCTGATTGGCTGATGGAGAATAATGAGCTTTTAATTGCTTTTAATCTCCATCATGGGAGGAGTTTCATGGCTTTAATGCTATAAATCATTTGACTTGTAACTCCCATTTGCTTGCTTTTGATTGGGCCGTCCAAAATAATGAGTTAATGACCGCATTAACATGTCATAAAATGGGTCATTTAACCTCATTAATTGGTTGCCAAGTCGCTTGAAGAGTCGCGGGCCGCGCCGCGTCTTTTTGGAATTCTTCTTGCGATGATCGCCGGTGGATCCACATGTTGTTTGATGTCGGATGGCGATGCAATTTCAGACATTGATTAATGTCAACGTGCCGGCAACATCTGTCCTGTTGATTTCACGATCGGGCGGGCAGAAAGTGTGCTTTCTTTGTCGGCCAGTTGGCGATTTCGAGGCATCTAATGATCATCCAATGATTTCGGCGGCGAATCCGTGATGTTGACGAAGATCGACGGATTTCATGCACGAAAAATCAGATTTTGGAAAAATTACAGGGGCCAATCAACTCGAAACGCGAAAAGGACCTGAAAAAGGGGTCTTCCGGCGACTTTTGGGTCGCCGGAACTCCATGGTCGCCCACGACCATGGGCCTTGGGCCCATTTGTTGGTCGTTGTCCGGTCGCCTTTTTTCCGCCGTTTTTTGACCTTTTTTGCTTCTTTTTTTTCTTCTGTATTTTTCCTGACATTTCCCCTCATTTATTGGCTTGATTCTCCTGAAGAAAACCCGATGAGAAGCCACGCAAATCAGAGCACAAAGTTTCCTATTTTTCTGGAAAGCCGAAGACTTTGTTGTGCGGTATTTGCTGATTTTTGTCAAGCGTTGAAACTAGGCCAAACGATGTCGGAATGACCTGAAATTCGACGTGGAGCTTCTTGAGCAGTAAATAAGACTAACCATGGGCTTTGGTTTGAGTTTTGAAGCCTTTTTGGGTCCCGCAAATGCTCGCCTTGATTTCGCATCGAGAAAAATGCCGAGCTTTGAAACTAGGCCAAACGATGTCCGATTGACCTAAAATTTGACGGTGAGTCTTTTTAGCAGTAGATAGGACCAACCATAGGCTTTGGTTTGAGTTTTGAAGCCATTTGGGGTCCCGCAAATGCTCACCTTGATTTCGCCATGAGGAAAATGCCGAGCTTTGAAACTAGGCCAAACGATGTCCGTTTGACCTAAAACTTGACGGAGGACCTATTGGAGTCATTTTGAGATGATCCATTAGCTCCAATTTGGATGCCATGATTCCGGGGTGCTCCGCCGCCGGCAGGCCTGATTTTGCTTCGGAGCGTCGAGGTCGGGTCAAACGTTGTCGGAATGACCTGAAATTTGGCATGAAGCCTTTTGGAGGTATTCTGAGACCATCCGTAGGCTCTGATCGAAGTTTTGAAGTCTTCGACACTGTCATTGCCGGGAGCTCCTGTCTGGCTGTCGGAGGAGTGAAGTTAGGCCAAATGATGTTGAAACGGCCCAAAACTTCATGTGTACCCCTCTTTTGGCTGCTTTGAAAGACCTTGCAGTTTTTGTTTGACTCTGACAAGATCTGATGCTTAAAGTGGCGCCTTCTTATTTATGGCAGAATGTGGCTCCATGTAGCTTTTGGTGTTGAAGGGATATAGTGATATTTTTGGTGTCAACACTCTGAGAATGGGAAATCCACTTTGCAATTGAGTGCCAAAGGTACCAGTTTGTTAGATCAGAGATCATATAACTCCGGATATTACAATTTGTGTTTTCGTTCACCAGAGACTGAAATTGTACAGTATGTTATTCTAGTAAGCCAAACAACACGGACAAAATGGATCATAAATCCAAATAAGAGCTTTGAAATAAACCCAACAAAAATTGTATACTATGTTCCTATAGTAATTATTTACAAGATAAGGAAGTAAAAGCGTAAAATACAAGCCTTGTAGAAATCCTATCATTTGACATTATACATGTTGCTATTGGTAAATTACATCCAAGTTGTTACAAAATTGACGATAAAAAGAAATCTAAAAGTGTCCAACATCAGCCCTTTATATTTGCAGTTTTGTGGCAGTCATTGTCTCCATATGCCATTGGCTTTCATCCTACAAAGCATAAGGTCAGTAAAAAAATATATTTTATTTAAAAAAAAACTAAAATACTGAAATACACATATGTTGAGGCATTTTCATTACATTTCTACATTTCATGAAGGGATTACTATTATATATCTTTGGTTGGATGTAAGTATTGTATATGTAAGTGATTGGATAGATGAAAAATTACCATTTTTGATATATAGACAAATGTAAAAACTATTCATCCTTTTGTGATGTGATTATAATGGCCCTTTTACTGACCACTTCGGTTCTCTTGTACTTTGATGCAAAATAAGAAAATCTTGTCTTGACAATCTTCCATCCATATTTTGACATGATCATGATGTTCCATTAAATGATATATAATAGTTAAAGTTTATATTTCAGAATATCGGGAATAGACTATGTTTGAGAATTAGAAAGGTGTTTGAAATAAAATCACCTTCATTTGAACATTCATAATATACTCTCCTATACAAGAGAATATTTTATGGGCCTCGTCTTCAAAAAGTGTTTCATGAATAGTTGTTGTTGAGTCTTTAATTTCGACGTTGATAACGCATCTATAGTTTAATAAAAGTTAATTAGTATGTGTTTTTATTTATAAATATAATGTATGTGAATTGTGTACATTATTAGCATACCTCAGTATTGCAATATTTGATTTGTTGCAGTTCTGACATGTAAATGATGAACGATAAGTTTCTTCTGTCTTTTTTTTGCAATGACCACAAGCCATATACCAAAATTGTTGGTTTTGTGTTATGCTGGTAATCGAACATTTGATCCAATGAATGCTATTTGTAATAATATAAATACGATGTCATACATGTGGAATAAATAATAGAATGGAGTATGCAGATACATACAACTTCTCCAGAATCGATAATTTTTTGAATCAATGTTGTTTGCAATTCTGCTGGCTTCGGTAGTTCTAAATATGATTTCTTGCAAACAATATAATCGAATACCTTTTTTTTTTTTTTTTTCCACAGAGCTGTAAAAGGTGCAAATAAAAAATAGTTAGCTTTTTTTTTTTTCTAGATGTTCAATTAATTTAAAAAATTACTTACAAAGAGTGCATTTTGTCTACTTCGGGAATGGTCGGATTTATCAGAATAGTTGATGATGACCTTGTAGAGAATGACTTTCTTCCTAATAATTAAATAGGAAAAAATTAAGAAAAAAAATTATCAGACTTAATTAGGAATTACAATTTGGAAGGAATATGAATCAATAGTAGTTGTGAAACAAATGTATATTTTTATCTTATAAATTTTATTAGAAATAAGGCAAGCACTAATAAATAAGTGAATTTATTTTTCATACCTTTGAATTCTTTTGGAGATACATTTGTTGCAACAATAATCGACCTGGGTGACAATATTTCAGTTACTGTTCTACATTCATCTTCTATGAATTTGTCTCATGCAAATAAGAAGATGGGTTGCAAACTATACAATAATGAAGTTTAATAGTTAGCATTTCTAGTAGGTATATTCAAAAACATTCTTTAAAAATATATACTCATTGAGAAATAATAATAAGATTTGGGGAATGTGAGAAATGTACTCGAGTCAATCACAACCATTTCTTGAACCATTGAATCTTGGCTGTCCCATTTCCTCTTGAATATTTTCTTTGGGAGAATGTCTAAGACAATGCCAATAATATCTGAAAGTTTAAAAAAAAAAAAACTCGTTGTTAGGAATCTTTTTTATAGTAAAAGTACTTACATATTAGAGATGTTAAGAGAGATTTATACCAGTTGTTGTTGTTGCGCAAGGGTCAATGGAGGTGGATTTGGGAGGAGTGAAGCTGTAGTTATTTTGTGTGGTGATGTTGTAGGCCTCTTCGACTCTTTCCACTTTTATATAATTGTTTGTGATCATTTGATAGTCATGATCGACAAGTTTATATTGTGGTGGAATTTTTTTTAATGACACCATTTGATATGTAGTATGTACAATGCTCTTTGATTGCTGAAGCAAATATATTGATGTCATCGTTGAAAATTGTGGCCTGCATTTTTGTCCCCTGCATTGAAGGAATGGAGCATATAAATGAATAACATAATTGAATTTTGTCGCAACCCCAGACTGAGTTACCGACCTAATCCGAGATCAGGACGTTGTCACATAAATTGATGAATGATTAGTGTCAATGCCATAGAATATAAATTTATTTGGCTAATACGCACATGGGTCAAACAAGAACATGATTCTACACGTGCATGTGATTTCCCACAGGTGTCTGCGGTGAGGATATCACCCATACATTACATTTTCATTCAAGATGCGGAAGCGTGTAGCAAATCAATTCATTTCCATCAAACAAGACTGATAATGAAACAATATACAATATGATGTTAGAGTGAGCAATGATCATATGACATTTTCCAAAATAATGGTAAAGTTAGAGTTTATACAAAAAGATCAGTTGAATTATCACTCCCCAAAAATAAAGGCCAACAAAGGCCAGTACAACCAAAATAGTTCCCCAAAAGAATATGTTAGACACAATCCCAAAATATTTCTTCTCTCAAGGCAACCGAATGTCTAAACGACATCATCGGCTTGCCACTCAATTACTCGATTCAGCTCTCCAGCCACCTCCTCGTACTCCTCCTCAGGATAACCAGCGTCTGGACCTGAGTACCAAAGAGTGGGTCAGACACGACAGTCTGGCAGGTGGGTGAACAAATACAACAACAAAATAATATTTAAAGTTACCTTGAAAAGCATTGAAACATGTTTAAACAATAATTTCATAAAAAGAATGCATCATTCTTTAGAAAGCTCTTGTATAATATAAAACATGAAAAGGTACCAAGGAACAGGAAACTGGCGAGATGTCAGCCACACTGAGCTAAATCCTCCATCACTAATGTGATGAGAGCACGCTAAAGGCGTTGGTCTTGAACACTCGAGGTGGCAAGAACGAACTAAATATATACATATAGCTAGACAAGACCATGGCCGCGGAACCAAGTAACGGGACAGGCAGGATCTAGACTGTAGCTGGCAAGAGCAAGAGGGGGACGCCAAGTCGGTGGATCAAGCGGACAAGGTTGTCCAAGCTTAGTGGTGCCGGCTTATAGGTTACATGAAAGAAATCAGGACATATACATATATCTATATAGGTGTAAAACACCTCAGGTAGGCGGGACAGGGTTCTCATAGGTGTCGCGACCCCGGACCGGGCCGTCGGGCCTAATCCGGGATCGGGACGCTAATTGTTATTGATTAGATGATTGTATGATTTAAACTCCAAAACGTACACGAGTCTACCAAGGAGAACCACTCGTACACGCGATTTCCCACAGGTGTCCGCGGTAAGGATATCACATCAACATGAATATTTCTTTTATGTGCGGAAGCGTGTAGCAAATCTATCTTATACATTCATGTCCAAGATAACAAGATTAACACATGTTTACTACTAGTATCAAAATGAGCAATGATCATTAATGCTATAACCCCAAAAGAAAGTAAGGTTTACAACAATATATTTTAATTACATCGTTCCCAAAAATAGAGGCCAACAAAGGCCAATATGAATAAAATAGCAAGTTCCCCAAAAGAATGGTTAGTTCTATTCCCCAAAATGTTTCGCAGCTCAAGCACCCGAATGTCTAGACGACATCATCGGCGTGCCACTCAACTAATCGATGCGGTTCGCCGACCGCCTCCTCAAGCTCCTCTTCGGGGAGACCGATAACGGGACCTGAGTACCAAAGCAAAGGGTCAAACACGATGGTTTGGCAAACGGGTGAAAAGACATAACAATAAGGAAAATACCTTGGAAAAACATTTAAACCCATCAAAACAATAGTTTCATAAAACAAGAGAATCATTTATTCAAATACATATGCAATATAAAAACATATAAGGTATCCAAGGAAACGGGAAACAGACAAGATGGCAACCACACATAGCTAAGTCCTCTATCACCGAAGTGACATGAGCATATCGGGATGTTGTCTCAGTCACCGAAGTGAGGAGATGCAACATAAGTAACATATACATATATATAATATAATACGGGACGGGACCACGGTAGCGAACCGGGTATCGGGACAAGACCACGGTAATAATCGGGTAGCGGGATCCAAAACTGCAGCTGGCGGGACGGGAAAGGGTCTCCAAGTCGGTGGATCAGACGGCAAGGAAAGCCAAGCTTAGTGGTGCCGACTCATAGGTCCAATCATGTAAAACAAGACACGTACAAATCATATGTAATGCACTTAATTAAACGAGCAGGACGGGGTGCTCAAAAGCACTAATTTCATTTTCAAACGGGAAGTGCATATCGGGGCTAGCAAAAGCTCTAGTTTCAAATTCAATGTTTTCGGGAATGATAAATCACATTTCTTGAAATTCGGGACAAGTATCGGGATTCGATATAAATCAAGTGAATAAGGACCCCGTATGTCGATTGTGATGATCACTTGGTACTCCTTGAGTTTGGAGACATTCCGGGCTCTTTATGCACCTTAGGTATTCAAACCTTAATCGAATTTTAAATAGACAAAGCATAATAGAGATGGGATCCTAAGCACAATGTTAACCTAGTAGTACTTTACCACCTACTCAGTCATCGAAAGGAAAACGGATTCGCGATATCCAAACAACCAATTTCGCGTTTAGATAAAAGAAAGGATATCCCGTCGTTCCGTACCGTTCAAGATTGAACTAGGTTACGTACCGATACAACCGGATTAACCGTGAGGAAATGTCGGTTCAACCATCCTCAAAAGAAGTCAAACGGGTCCACAAAAGGGTCACTAATTTCCACTTAAAGTCCATCTAGTATAGGGTGAAAAGTCCGTTTTTCAGCAGGTTTCCAGTTGGGCCGGTCGACCTGGCCCATGGCCGGTCGACCGCATACACTGAGGGCTCGGTCGACCGGCCATGGGCCAGGTCGACCGGGAGTTGTAACTTAAAATGGTGAATAGTGTTTTGGTCAGGCTCCAGAGAGCCTGACCTCTGTGTGGCCGGTCAACCGCGCCCTTGGCCGGTCGACCGCGTGAACTGCGGAACAGAGGATCCCGCAGTGCAGCAGGTCTTCTAACTGGGGGACCTGTTCCAGTGTCCCCGGTCGACCGCGCCCCTTGGTCGGTCGACCGCGTGAACTGCGTAACAGAACCCAGGTTCTGTTACAGCAGTTCAGTGGTTCCTTCCATTTATCCTATCTTTTCTTTTCCTTTCATAAACCTGATGAGCAATCTCATACATGAATAAAACAAGCTATCAAGAACTAAAATGAGCATTTATTTCAAGTCTAAACAAGTCATTAATATCCCAAAATATTAGGTGAAAACATAAATGCATTTCATTAAAACTCATTCAAAGGTAAAAGTATCAAATCATCCACTTGCCTTAGGTCTTTAATCAAGGAAATCAAGCTCCTAAGCAAACTTGCAAGTCAAGAACACAAGCTCTACAAAAACCCCCAAAAACAAACCCTAAAATGGGTCAAAACAATGAAGGAGAAGAGAAAGCTTTCAATAATGAAAATGTAGCTTCTCTAAGGCTAGAAGAACACTAATCTAGAAGATTAGGAAGAGATCTTACCAATAGGTTCTCCAAATGAACAAGACAAGCTCAAAGAAGATTTTTGGAGAGATGGAATTTCTTCAAAAAATGGTACCAATAGGAAGCTCTTGAAGTTGTGAAGAAGATGGTGAAGTCCTATTAGATGATGGTGCAAGCTTGGTGATGTCTCTTGATGATGGAAGAACAAGAAGAAGAAAGGGAAACCCTAGGCTCAAGGAAATTGCTGGAAAAAGAGAAAATGAGGGAGATGAGCTCTCTTTTATAAGCTACACAAGTGGGCTCCACCAACTAGAACTTAGAAAGGCTGAAATAGTGGTTTTCGGGACTTCGGATGAAATCGACGAAGAAGGAAGAAATGATCGTCGAAATATCTAGTTTCTAAAAAGTATATGTTTCGCGGGTTTCGGGAACAACAATAATTTGGTACAGATTTGGTGTAAAAGTACTGTTTTGCCCTTGAAGCTAGAAAAGTCAAGTTTCGGGGTTTCGAACGGGAACGGGATCAACATGAAAGTTGAAGGCAATAACGAGATAAACAAAACGGGATAAAATACAAATCAAGAAAACCAAGATAAAACCTCAAGTACACGTAAAGTCATAAACAAGGAACCCCCAAAGGGCCCCACTAATACCAAAGGCACTCAAAATTTCCAAAGCTATTACAAAGCTATTCTAAACCAAACTAAACCAAAATCCACTAAACCAAAATCCACTAAACCAAATCAAGACTAACACGCAACTTAATCAACACTAATCGAGATCACTCGGGTCGGGGTCTTACATCCTCCACCCCTTAGGATATTTGGTCCTCCAAATAAAACACAAAACTTACCTCGGGTAGGAGATGTGGGTACTTCTTCTGTACTTGGTCTCGCAATTCCCATGTTGCCTCTTCCGGTCCATGATTCTCCCAAAGTACCTTTACCCACTGAATAGTCCGTGTCCTCAATTCTTGTTCCTTGGAGTCGATGATCCGAATAGGCTTCTCAACATAGGTAGCATCTTCTCTGATCTCTAACGGCTCATGCTGGAGTACATGTGAAGGATCGGGGACGTACTTCTTCAACATAGATACATGGAAGACGTTGTGTACACCAGATAGCTCGGGTGGTAAGGCTAACCTATAAGCCACTTCACCAATCTTGCTCACAATGTCATAAGGCCCAATGTATCTCCTTGACAACTTGCCTTTCTGCCCAAATCTCAAGGTTCCTCTAGTAGGTGATACCTTCAAGAAAACTTTGTCTCCTTCCTTGAACTGTAAGTCCCTTCTGTGAGAATCTGCATAACTCTTCTGCTTACTCCGGGCTACTTCCAGACGTGCCTGAATCTGCTTGACTTTGTCACTGGTCTCACTTACCATTGTTGGTCCATGGAAACTACGGGTACCAACCTCTTCCCAACACACAGGTGTCCTACACCTTCTGCCATACAATGCCTCGAAAGGCGCCATTCCAATGCTCGAGTGGTAGCTGTTGTTGTACGCAAACTCACACAAAGGTAGAGTCTCGTCCCATTGAGTTTTGAAGTCTAACACACAAGCACGGAGCATATCCTCAAGAGTCTGAATTGTCCTCTCTGACTGGCCATCTGTCTAAGGGTGATAAGCTGTACTGAACTGTAATCTCGTACCCATAGACTCATGCAGTGTTTTCCAAAATCTTGAGACGAATCTGCTGTCTCTATCAGATGTGATGGAAACTGGCTGACCATGTCTGCTGACAATCTCACTAACAAACAACTCTGCCAATGGTAGCATGTGCATCTTCTTCCCAGTCTTCATCGGAATGAAATGAGCTGACTTGGTGAGACGGTCCACAATGACCCAGATAGCGTCATTTCCTCTGCTAGTCCTCGGTAATCCCGAAATGAAATCCATGGTTATATGCTCCCATTTCCATTCCGGAATTTCCAACGGTTGCAATAACCCTGGAGGCTTCTGGTGCTCTGCTTTGATCAACTGACATACCATACACCGAGAAACGAATGCTGCTATCTCTCTCTTCATGTTATTCCGCCAAAATCTGCCCTTCAAATTCTGATACATCTTCGTGCTGCCAGGATGCACAGAATACCTCGTACTGTGAGCTTCGGTCATGATGTCATTCCTCAAATCTTCAATGTTTGCCACACACAGATGGTCACGGAAGTACAAAACTCCATCCACAATGCGAAAGTCAGGACGATCTGCTATCTGCTCTGAAATCTTGGCCAACTCTGGATCTTGCAACTGACTGCCTTTAATCTTCTGAATGAAGGAAGGCTCTGACACTGACATGTTAACTAACAAAACACCCTTCTCAAGCGGCTGCAAGTCTATTCTCAACTCCTCAAATTGCTCAAAGATACATGTGCCACTGAGATTAGCCATGCCTACTGATTTCCTGCTCAAAGCATCAACAACTACATTTGCCTTCCCTGGATGATATTTGATTGGAAAATCATAATCCTTGATATACTCCATCCATCTCCTCTGCCTCATGTTCAATTCCTTCTGTGAGAACAGGTACTGTAAGCTGCGGTGATCGGAGTGAACCTCAAATTTCTCTCCATACAGATAATGTCTCCACATCTTCAATGCGAAAACAACCGCTGCTAGCTCAAGATCATGTGTTGCATAGTTCTTCTCATGATCTTTCAACTGACGTGATCCATAAGCTATCACTTTCCCTTCCTGCATCAACACACAACCAAGTCCAATGTTCGAAGCATCGGTAAAGATAGTGAAACCGCCGCTTCCAGATGGCAAAGTAAGGACTGGTGCTGTGGTTAATCTCTTCTTAAGCTCTTGGAAGCTAACTTCACACTTGTCTGACCACACATATGGCACACTCTTCCTTGTCAACTTCGTCAAAGGTGACGCAATCGACGAAAATCCCTGAACAAACCTCCGATAGTAGCCTGCCAATCCCAGAAAACTCCTGATCTCTGACACATTCTTCGGTCTTTCCCACTGTACCACTGCCTCAATCTTGGATGGATCTACTGACAAGCCTTCTCTGGAGATAATGTGCCCCAAAAATGCTACTTGTTCAAGCCAAAACTCACACTTGTTGAGTTTTGCATACAACTGGTTCTCTCTCAGAAGCTGCAAGGCTATCCTCAAGTGCTCTTCATGCTCTTCTTTGGTCTTGGAGTACACCAAAATGTCATCAATGAACACCACTACAAACTGATCTAGATACTCTGCGAATATCTTGTTCATCAATGCCATGAACACTGCTGGTGCATTTGTCAAACCAAATGGCATGACCAAAAACTCATAGTGCCCATATCTAGTCCGGAAAGCTGTCTTCAATACATCTGACTCTCTGACTCTAAGCTGGTGGTAACCAGATCTCAAATCAATCTTCGAAAAGTAGGAAGCACCCTTTAACTGATCAAACAGTTCATCTATCCTTGGCAAGGGATACTTGTTCTTGATGGACACTTGGTTCAATCTCCGGTAGTCTAAGCACATTCTCATAGAACCATCCTTCTTCTTGACGAACAATACTGGAGCTCCCCATTGTGAAACACTAGGTCTTACAAAACCTTTGTCCAACAATTCTTGCAATTGTGTTTTCAATTCTCCCAATTCCGCCGGAGCCATTCTATAAGGTGCAATGGATATAGGAGCGGTCCCTGGTAAAAGCTCGATAGTGAAATCAATCTCTCTAATGGGTGGTAAACTTGGAATCTCCTTCGGAAAAACATCCGGGAATTCCCAAACAATTGGGATATCCTCCACCCCTTGGGACCGTTTATCCTCCGTGATAAACGCCAAATAGGCCTCACATCCACCCTTCAGAAGTCTATCAGCCTTCAACGCTGAAATAAACCCTGTACTAGGATTACTCCTGTCTCCTCGAAACAGTACTCCTGCTGGTGACTCTTCTAACTTGAAGGTGAGGGTCTTATGGAAACAATCCATTGTAGCATGGTACCCTGCTAACCAATCCATCCCTAGGATGACATCAAAATCAAACATCTCCAAAGAAATGAGATTTGCTGGTAACTCTAACCCTCCTATCATGACTGGACAACTAGGGTAAAAAGTCCTACATATAACTTCTTTACCTATGGGAGTAGCCACAGTCAATAGGAAATCCAAATCTCTAGCATGCATATCAATCAACTTTGCAAATCTGGAAGAGATAAAAGAGTGGGTAGAGCCAGGGTCAAACAAAACCCTAGCTTGGAATCCACAAACAAGGAGTGTACCTTCCACTACATCTCCAGCTGCCTCTGCATCTGCTCTGTTGACCGCATAAATCTGTCCTCTCTGCTGTGGCCTATTCTGAGCTTGCTGTGGCCTGCCTGCATTCCTATTCTGTTGTGGAGGACGCTGATTCTGATTCGGTCCTTGCTGACGGGCTTGCTGCTGCTGCTGTGGCCTATACTGCTGCTGTGGGGCTTGCTGCTGAAGAGGTCTAGCCTGGTTCTGCACAACTATTGCATTCTGAGGTTGTGCTGGACGCTGTGCCCCTTGCTGTTGCTGCTGTTGCCTGTTCTGCCTTGGGCAGTCCCTCATCTGATGAGCCATAGAACCACATCTGAAGCATGCTCCAGTGATGGTACGACACTGGGCACTCTCGTGGTTCTTCCCACAATGTGTACACACTAAAGGATTCTGCACATTCTGATCTTGCCTCTGTCTCTTGTGCTGATGATTCCTCTGCTGACTGCTCTGCTGCTGCTGCTGCTGCCCCTTACCCTGGAGTCTGAGGATCTTGTGGTGGAAGTTCTCAAATTTGTAAGCCCTCTTGACTGCCTCTTCGAAGGTTGCAGGTGGTACAACCCCGGTAGCATCCCTCTCAATGATGGGATTCAGGCCTTCAAGGAACTTAGCTATCTTCTTTTCCACCGTGTCCACTAGCTCAGGAGCATATCTAGACAATCTCTCGAATTTAGTGAGGTATTCGAGGACTGACATGTTGCCCTGAACAAGCTGCTGAAACTCCACTGCCTTCTGCCTCCTGATGTGAGTGGGCACATACTTGTCCCCAAACTGCCTCTTGAAGCTAGTCCATGCCACTGCATCTGGCATGTGCCTATACTCTTCCCTCACTGTCTTCCACCAGATATCTGCTGAACTGGTGAAGAGAGATGTTGCAAGCTAGACCCTTTCTCTTCCTGTGCACTGAAAAATCTCAAAGATGTTCTCTGTGTGCTCCAGCCAGTCGTCTGCAGCTAAGGGATCTTCTGTCCCAAAGAATTCTTTTGGGCCCCTCTTCCTGAACTTCTCAAATAAGGCATTCGGGTCATGTT